>JACXGJ010006697.1:0-33334 GCA_016801105.1 Esox niger
GGGGGGGGGGGGGGGGGGGGGGGCAGAGAATTAGCATGTGCTGTATTAGCTCAGGTCCATTGTGTAACCCTAGTGCTGTTAACAGAATTAAGAGTTGCTCAAAGTTGGGCACATGTTTCGCAGTATAATCAGTTGTACCCCCCTAAACTTAACCCCCAACAGCTCCTTCACCCCATCCCCCAACACAACCAATCTTACCCCGGTTACCAATTGCTTTCAAACAAAGAGATCACACACACACACACACACACACACACACACACACACACACACTTTAGAAAGGGGTTGTTGGTTGGGAAAGAACAAAGCCCTGGGTAGAAGCAGGGGTGTTCAAACAGCAGCAGCTGCAAGATCAGCCCAGCAGATGTAAGAATACAAGGAGGGGAGCCACCTGCTCAATGGTGTGTGGTTGTGTGCCTGTGTGTTGTCGGGCAGAGAGTAGAAAAGGAGAGATCCAGGACTCAAGTGTCCACTGGAGTATATGCATGTATGTGTATTAAAACGCATGCGCAGTGTACTTCACCGAGTGGATACCCATGAGTTTGTCCTTGGAGTCCCTGGGGCAGTTATTAGACTGGAGGGAGGTGGTGGGGTGGGGTTTTAAGGGAGGGTTGGGGTGACTCAGCACAGAGCCTGTTAATCTGTCGGCTTGAGGCTGCTGTATACACCCCACCGTTATGGACGGCAAGGTTCTGTGGAGGAGGAAGTAGTGCCGGTACCCATAAGTCTTGATGTCAAGCACCTTTGAATCCCTTTGATAATAGGTTTTTGGCAAATAAGAAGAAAATAAAAATATAAGACTACATGTGCTACGGTGCGTAGGTGGGTCTTTGCATGTAGCCGTTGTTGTGTGTGTGTGTGTGTGTGTGTGTGTGTGTGTGTGTGTGTGTGTGTGTGTGTGTGGAGTAGAAATGAGTTGTCTAAACTTCATCAACACTTCCCAATTCAGATTCCCCCTCCCCCTTCTCTCCGCCCCACCCCCAAATTTCCTCTCTTTCAAGCCTCTCCACATGGCTGCTAGCATCAGCTCAGCACTCTACCACCACTGACCTTTCTAGTCAATGAGCAGAGGGGAAACCATTTCCTGCTAAATAGCAACTTTTCAAAGGCTACATTAGCATAAGCCCTTGTAAAACGCAATTCAGAAACAACAGAGTATCACCTTCTGTCCTGAAACTTAAAAAGAAAAATTCTACGAGAAAGGGAATTGTTTTAGCAACAAGCACATCATAAAATTATTTACAAACTTGCCAGGCGACTAGCTCGAAGAAACCCGACAGAAAGGGGTCGCTGCACAGAAAGCCGTGGACCAGTGTGGCCTTGTTGACAGAGTAGGGGGCTGTAAGTGACGAAACATGATTGTGTAAGAAGGGTTCGTGCAGTCACATCCGTAGTTAGCCACCAGTGCGGCAGACAAGAGTGGAAAGATGTGGCCCGCCTGGAGCAAGCACACTTCCTGTTTATTGTGGTTGTTAACACACACACACACACACACACACACACACACACACACACACACACACACACACACACACACACGGTACAGGCAACTGAGCAATACTACAACCTACAACAGTACGATGGTTTCTTAAGTTTCACATACTAGTCTTAGTAAAACTGCAAATCAAGGATAATGCACCAACTGCAGAAAAAGCATAACTTTATAGCACATTAAGATGAGTACATTTTGTCCTAATATTGCACCATTTATAAAACTCCTGCATTTGGTGCCACATTTACTGATAGGTCAAGCAGATACGGCTCCTCACATTAGGTCACTTAATCATACGCTTCCGTGTAGCTCAACATGAGTTAGAAGGGAAACGTCAGGAATGGATAGGCCATAACTACACACGCAAAGGCTTAACATTCCACTTGGGTCCATGGGGGGAATACTTGGGAGGGACTGGAGAATAAAAGGCATGCTGTTCATTACAAAAATGGGCTCCATCTATTTTAGGAGGTGCCCTATATTCAACCAGATTGAGCAGTGTTATGATTTAAAGGGCCTCTGGTGATGTGGGCCCTGTGTCGCCATGACAGCGCATGCCTCTTTCATCACCGCACAGCTCCCGCTAAGAGCAGGAAAAGGAGTTTCCTTACTTCCTCTCCTTCTGGGCCATAAATCACCTCCTGGAAGAAAGGCGACACCAAGAAAGATTCTCCCTTGGCTTCCTATGCACTCTCCCGATGACATTGCACTAGTCCAGGGGTGAGGTGTAGTGTGTTTTGCAATGAGCACAACAATGCGTGTCAGTGTGGTGAGATGGTGTAAGCGTGTGCTGCGGGGAGGGGTGGGTACTGGGAAGTGGTCATGCCACGTCAGGCCAAAAGCTGCACATTTGAATCCCCGCAATCAGATTTGCAGTCTAAGCCGACGGGCTGACCGGTCACCTAATTCCCCCTGGAGTGACAGATGTGGCCGGCTGCCAGGGCCTTTCCTACCTTCCGCCCTCCCTGCCGCTCACTGGTGATAGGGCCCCAGTGTGCACGCATGACAGCATAAGAGAGGGAGGCTTAGGTGTGTATCAGAGGCACTGGTGGAGTGGGAAACAGGCTACAAGTAATGGAACAGAGGGACTCACCGTAAGGTTGGGGGAAGGAGGTTCAGTGGGCTAAGAGCTGACAACTGAGTCGGAACTTGCTAGTTGGAGGTCATACATGCCCTGACGATAAATGTGAGGCACAGGCCTGAACAAGCAAGTGCCAGTCCATTAGTGCCACAGTGTTCTCTTGACAGGTGGCTAGATTCATGTTTGGCGGACAATATTGCCGATATGGTGCACGTCTATCGCGATTCTGAACGGGCAAACACTGCAGCTATAGCAACAAAGGAGCTGATGTGCAACGAAGACTCAACACTGTGTTTTGAATTGTCACATCTATGTCCTTGGTACTTCGCTGCCTAACAACCTAACTGACCAACAACTGCAATAGTGTACCAGACAAAGTGGCCATTTTGAACAACATTTTCAATAAACATTGGGACAATATATAATTAAAAGTCCTCTATTCAAGACAGCCAAATGTTTTTCACTGTTTTGGCAAACGCTTTGGCTTTGTTTTTAACGCACCCAGGTGTCTGTGTGTGTCGTGGACATTGTTATAACATGACAAACAACTAGTGTAACATTTGAAATGCATCTGCAGCCATTGAATGTGAACCTGAGGTGGTAGTAAATTGAAACGAAGCAAGTGAAAGCACAGCAGACAGGACAGCGGGCTAGTTATTTCGCCTCGGTTCACTTGTTGGGTTAGCTCAAGAGACTTTTGTCCAGGAAATCCCCCAAATGTAAACAGGAGGCATTTCCTGTGGGCTGTGTACTGAGGCTGGTTGGGGTGGGCAAGCTGACAAGCAGTCACATACAACACCACCACTTTACTTTCACACAAACACAATAAGACAGTCCATGCCCTTATAATAACAGCCTTTCATTAGAAATAGCCTACTGTCAGAGAGCCGCCTCGTCCATTGATGGTAGACAGACAGTGTGGGGGAGGGAGGGGAAGTTGAAACCTTGATTGTGTCAGATAGCGTGACCACGGGTCTTTTCATAAGAGGTGCTCTTGCTGTTCTGTTTTGAAGGCTGGCCCACCCAACGGCTGCGCAGCTATTGACACAGGCAGACGGTGTGAAACAAACAAGTTCTTAATTAGAATGTGATTATAGATCATTTGGAACCTGGCCTCCAGTTTGGATGACTTACAGGATTTGAATGTTTTAATGAAACATTTGGAAAGGGCGAGGAGGACAAAAAAAAAAAACTGATTCTATATACAGCAGAATCAATACACCCAAGAGCATTTTGAAAAATGAAAGGCACAAAATAAAGACACTATTGACTTGTTTGGATTTCTAATGCATGAGTTTGATTAAACAAAGCAAATTCACAACCAAATTATAGCAGTCCTTATAACTTCTTAGTTCTTAGTCCAAATGTCGTTAAGTATTAAGATACTTAAAATGAACAATACGAAAACAAAAACGTATCGCAGCAAAATCATAGACTGGAACATGCATTACTGCACTATATCATTGTTGGGCACCTTTTTGTCTACAGCCCTTTGTTATTTCAGCAACTACCAATGAATTTGGGAGAGTTGAAGATGGTGGCATGCCTTCATCACTGGCATTCACACCGAGTCGATTCCTGCTGACGATGCCTACCCCACTGTAGATAAAGTGGGCCAATTTATTTAATTCGGCTACAATGACAACCTCTTCCATTTAGAACATTTGAGAATCAATTACTATACGTTTCTTTATGCTAAAACCTACATACAATTTTTGTTTGAATCATGTAAGAAAGTCAATGTTTGAACTGCTACTACTTCAGATTGAGCTGCACTTTGTAGCACTTGCACCTCATCCATACACGGCGCTGGACTAATTTGGAGGTGTTTACCACTGGTTAGAACAATCCATGCTGCAAGGGGTCATATGCAAAAAATACATCATGAAAATTGGAGCAGATTATCTTTTGGCTTTGGTATAGCCAGATTATAGCCCCATTTAGATGTGTATGTGACAGACTTTATTTAGAAATGGCTCATTCTTCCAACCACCAATCAGTAGCAACCACCAATGTTCGGGGGCATTTAAATTAGCAACATCCTCAATTTGATTAAGCAATGATTATTGGCTGTGCTGTCATTGTATTCACACTCAACCTGCTTACTCGTAAAATTGTAGTAGATCCTGAGCCATGAATAGTAGACACATGAATGACTGTTTTCCTGACAAATGGTAACATCCTTCAACTTACAACAAATGCAGTCTTTTAGACGAATGTCTGAAGGGACAGTTTTTGTGAACAATAATTCATAATTCATTCCTTTATGCCATGTTTTATTACACAAGTGTTACGCTTTTACGCAGCAGGGGAACTAACAATGCAGCCTAAAAATTTAAAATCAATGAGTAGGCAGACCAGGAAGTGCTGATTTACAGACTTGACTGTAGTAACACTTCTAGTACCAAATGAATAATTATATCTAGTCAATAGACAAAGCTCTCCAGAAGCATTTTCTGCAACAGCAACTAACCTACTATTCACTCCATTAACATTAAGACAATGACGGTTTATATTGTTCATCTTTAATGGCAGAACACATTACACAAATATGCGTGTGATTAATGGGCAGGCCTAACAATGCTAAATGTCGTAATTGCCAATCTTATAAGGCTAGGAACTGCCTGCGAACGCTCACTGTTCTATAGAAAAAGCGATACGTTGATACATAACACGATTCAATATGGCAATTTTACATGTTTACTACAGTCACGGAAATAGTGTTGACTTCGGAGTTTGGGATGGCCAATCTTTAGTACTTCAGCTGGTTGTTGCAAAAGTTCAAGAATTGAAGTGGGAGAGGGCTAGCATACTATCGCAATCATAATACGAGTAGGCTAAACCTCCGCTTGCTAAGACCTAAGACTATCGAATGACACGAAGTAGCTTTTGTACACATGGCATGTTGACAGACATCCTGTAGAAGAATTGGAAGAGAAGTATAAATTACAAATTGCTTCAACATCTGAAATATTCTAAGCCAAATGAAAAGATCGAAACAAATTGTTATAGTCGCTTTTTATTGACCATGTAGAATTGTCAGGGCCAACTGAATAAAAAGACATTCCATCTAACAAAATTAATTGTTCTAAACCAACATTTATGGTCACACAGGTCTTGTTGTTGACAAGTAAAATGCCCTACAGAGTTCTTGTCCTCCCTAATTGAAAGCCATCTGATACAACAGCGGCATTTACAGCCATGTGGACAAAGCCTTAAAGCTGAGAATTGCCAAGCTCTTTACAATACCCAGTTATCATAATATGTTGTATATAGTAACATTCTCACAGATAATCAGGGGGCTGATTATCAACTAATAAATGAGCATATTCCAATTGAAAACAATGCTGACATTTTTGCTGTTTGGCTAAAGTAATTATGGGCTTCAGGTGTTGTCCTCTGGACAAATTAAAGTCGTGTTCACAATGCTTTACAGCAGAGCTGATGTGCTTTTCCTTTAGCTGGCCCAGCAATATGTTTATATTTAAGTAATTTAGTAGACACTTATTCAAAGCATGTTAGAAGTTGAGTTCATTCTCCAATTTATGTTAAAGGGGCCATGTGTAAGATGTTCACTGTACCACAAGCATGAAAACAAGCATTATTCAGTTGGCCCTGACAATTCTACTTAGTCTACAAAAAGCGAGTAAAACAATGTCTTGATCTTTTCATTTGGCATAGAATACTTCAGATGTTGAAGCAATTTGTAATTTATACTTCTCTTCCAATTCTTCTACAGGATGTCTGTCAACATGCAATGGGTAAAAAAGCTACTGTGTGTCATATTCGATAGGTTTAACCAGACGACATCTGCAGTTAATGTTTCAAAAATATCTTTCTACAAAACTGTTGGGAGCATCTGAGCATCCCGATTTGAACTCATCTGTTGGTCTATCAGTTAGCATTGACGGGTAGTACCCCCAGAGTCTCTTCAGACAGTCACAGTAATATCCCACCACCCTAAACAACTCTGGACCAGCTACTACTATTCCAGTTACATAGAGCAAGGGTCCACCGACATGTTGTTGTTTAAATTCATTCTTGTAAAAATTTGAGGCACAGTGCCCTTCACATTAACTTCAAGCAACTTCTTATGAAATGCAGCTGGTTTCGAAGGGAAACTAAACAACGCTGACAGCCTGGGGCTGGTATGCATACCTTTTGGGTGGCTACTGGTCAAAGAACTGTAGTTCTGTTGATGTTTGATACAAATTATATTGCAGGGAAGAATTTTTTATGTAACAAAAAGTGCAATGCTGCTAATTACTATTTAAAACGCAAAGTCCATGGACTGAAAAAACTAAATTGACACAATGTTCATTGCAACTCGATATGGTAACTTCAATGTAATGCAATGAGCCAAACATACAGTACTGCTGAATCTGCTGAAGAGGGACGAGAGGCATGTTAGCTTGTTATTCAAAAAGCAAAGTAACATGTAACGCAAAAAACATTCTTCAGGTACAAACATTTTGCAACAATTACATTATGCAGAAACATTGTAAAAAGCTTTGTAGCGATTGAACCCCACATCACTACCACCGTGGTCCAGCAGAACAACCGGTAATATCTGTCTTCCCCCCTCCAATCCCCATATTACAGGTACCAGAGAAACACTACAGGCACTCTTGCCTCACAGGGCCCAGACCCTTACTCATCCCACCACAATCTACCCACAACAGGGAATGTGGCTGGATAAAATGAATGCATCCATTCCGGTAGAGTGCCGGTAGAGTTATTTTGGAGGGCATGCTAGGGGTGTATACAGGGATAGGGACCGGAAGGGTAAGGATCTATTGTGCGAATGTGACTAGATTTGAGCAGTGGGGGGGAGGGAGCAGTAGCTTTGGGCTGGGTCTTCAGTGCGGAGGGGATGGGGCTGAGTGGAATTGTTGTTTTACGCATGGTTGCCTTGTTAATGGACCCCCCCCCCCCATCTACAGCGGGAGGGAGAAAACAGGAAGCAGTTCTGTTTATGCAATCTGCGCTCTGCTTTAAACATTTGGCCACAAGACCCCTCCCTAACCCTCCTCCCAAAAAAATGCTGTTCAGTTCAGGCCTTTCTGTGGTGAAACTGGAAGCAGAGGACCTGAATAAGAGACAGGGCATTTGTATGGGGCGGGGGAATAGTGAGAACGACAGACGTTGTTGCACATGTATTCAAAAGAACCTTGAACTTGACTCAGAGGGAACAGAGCTATTTTGCCTTACCCTGGCACTCCTGTTGTGGCTAAATGACCTATTGCAGGGACAGCCGGGGGCAAAAATAACCCCCCATCCTGGGGGCTTTGGAGTTGGCCAGCTACAGGGCTGGGGGCGGCAGCCATGCCTGTAGCCTTGACACTGATGTGAGGAAGGGGGGGTTAACTTCCTGTCAAGGATGTCTGGCTCTGGAGGAAATACATGCGAGGGGGTTGGAAGGAAAGTGACAGCTTTGGCAGGTTTCGTTTTCTGTCTGGAGTCCGCATTGGATGTTGCACTGACAGAACATACATCTGTCCCAGGCAATTTGTCAATCCATACATTAGATCCAGTAAAACCAAAATGCAGTGCCATCCTACCTGGAAGCATTTTGTTCATAATCATGTAAGATTATGTGAAGAGGCCACCTAAAGAGGACTTCCATCTAACATTGAAACACAGAAATAAGCTACCTCAAATTCGGTACTCATGTAAAACATTTTACATTGGCCGACAAGTATTAAAAACAAATAACTAGTACTGCAAACATGGGCAATTGGTCAAACGCTAGCTAGCCCAAACTGTTCAAATCCAAATCCTCCATTTGACCAAGCCTTTTTTGAACCATCAATTACAGGACATTGTCGATCTCCCAGAGAAGCTAAATCACTTTCCAGAGACAATGACCTGACCATGCTGAAAAGTATTCAATTGGGGGCTGGATGGGAGGTGGTAGTGGGGTCTGGAGCCTCTAGCAAGGTAACTGGTTTGATGACAATCCCTCTGGGCAGATCATTCATGCCGGTGTACGTCCTGAGGGCCCTTCAGACAAAACAAAACAGACTGTGATGGTAGCCTCTGTTCCTAAAACCACTGACCCAAGACCAGTATTTTCATCATGTCGCTAATGGTTACGGTTGTGATCTAGGATAGGGGTAATCTGGTTCCAGGTCCTTGGTTAAGGGCTGTTTCTAGCAGAAACATGAGGGACAGGAAGGGGATGACCCCAGGTCAGTATGGGGGTGGAGACTTGTTCGGCCGTGCTATCATTTCCATTTATATTCAAACTAAAGCTGCTTTTAAACATACATCAGGGATCAGATTGTTTCACAAAACCCATACTGTAAAGATAAGAGCCCACGGTGGATCCACCTACTCACCGGATACAGGGAAAATACAAACAGGACTTTTGCTAAAAACCTAAAGCACTGCTTTAATTAAAAGGGGAAAACAAAAAAGCACCACAGATCAGTAATTGCCTCGGAGCGCCATCGTCCTATGCCCTCCACTTCCCACTATTTGATGGGACTCAATCTGAATGGTGTTGTATTTATAGGATACACTGCCAGTTTCTTTGCGTTACTAAATACTACAAAAATTGTTTTGGTTTAGCACTCAAATTTCTAACATGTTTTGCGGAAGCAAACTTTCTATCCTTAGTATCTTGTAAGGGTTCTCCTCACCTTATCTGATAGCACTGGACAGATTAAACGAATCCCATGTTAACCTTCCGTTGCATAGCTTTCCACTACACCATTGCCCTATTCGTTCAAATCAATGCAGATGATGGGGAAGGTAGGACAGAACCTACTTTAACAGTAGCAAGATGCTCCCTTGAAGGCCTATAAATCTCCCCTGGGCTGAATTGAGATGAATTACACCTCAGACCCCCTTAACGCTTAACCACTTGACTGAGTCTCAGCTGTGGCATTGCCATGGTTAGAATGAGAAAGGAGATCATTACCGAGGGAAAAGGGAAATGTAATGAATAGATAGAGGGAAATACCCTCTACTTCAACTGTAATAACTGGATGGAGATTCTCCGAGGAGAAAATGAGCCATCGAGAAAGAGATTCGACAAGACTGCAATAAAATGCCAGCTAATCAACTGTTGCCAATCTAAAGCCTGTTCTTTTTTTGAGAAAAAGGAGCGGTGACACACAAGACAAGGCTTGGGGGCCAGTCTAAGCAACACTTCAGATAAAAAATCTTTTCTCAAAGATGATTGGTCCATAGGGCCGGGAGCACAGGAGGTAGAGAGATTACGGTTGGGAAAGAAATGAAGAGGAGAGAAGAGAGACTGCTTATTTTCCAAGAACAGGCCACCATGGCCCTCGTAGCTGGCGAGAAGCTGAGCGCAGGGGGGTTAGGGGGAGCCTGGGGGAGAGGGACATGACTTCAAAACTATGCACAGCATCTTCCACTGAGGAGCGGCAACCGGCGGATCTTCTAAACAAAATGGCAGCCGTAATAAGTGGTCAGATCAGATCGCAGCGGACGGCATCCGTTGCCTTCATTCAAAGGCTGTGTGGATTGAGAGTACCTCTGGCACACTGGGGATCAGATGAGGCTGCTGAGAGAGGATTAGGACTGCAGTTCCAGGTCAAGGTGTTAGCCAACGGGAGCAAAGTGTGCAGGGCGGGGGGGGGGTTACTGAGCAGGTGTCTGTTTCTGTAATTCAAACCCTGGTTGAAACTTGAATGAATCACCATTAGGTTTGCATTTGAATGTTTGTGACCATTCAAGCTGCTTTGAGCAACAACATGGCTCATTCAGTTGACAGAGGAGAATTTAGTCATTCCTGATTAGAAATTAAATCTATTAATTTAAATAATTGACCCCTTTCAACAGATAACTTGAGGATAGCGTGTCAACAAGCTGCCTCTTCAAAATGTGTGCCACTAATCATCTTGAATTGTCTTAGTAGTACTTTACTAATTAAGTCCAGATTAGTCACCAGAGTAGTTGGAATGAGCAACGAAGACCAGTTGGGGTAAAGACACTAGAGGGGCCATAGCATCACAACCCGCCTTGCTCTACACATCAAAATGGGGGGGATTGCTAAACAATGCTCATGTTCACAGCAGAAACAATATAGTACTGTTTACAAAAGCCCATGGTGCTCAGTCTGTCAATAGGGCAAAACTGGCTGAAGTGGTCAAAATGGACACATCGGTTGTGTCTTTGTTTTCTTCCATTGACTCTCTGCCATTTGCATTTAAAGCTTACGTTTCCTTAGACCCAGGATGCACAATGTCTGCCGATTACCATCATGATGTTACACATGTAAAAACTTGATCTGAGAATAAGTGATGTTTTCACACAATTAGTATTTGGGAGGCTAGACAATTGTTAATAAGAATGTCATTACAGAACTGGAGCACTGTCATACATCTTGTGGGATATCCGTTTCCCCACTGGACAAAAGACAGGATAGATGAACTCGTACATTATAATAAACATTCTCAGGGAGAAGATAATTCCCAACGTATTACTGAATGTAATAACAAATAAACTAGCGCAAAGATGGATATGAAATTCCAAGGACATATTACAGCAAAGCCTGAACGCGGACATCTACTACTAAGATAAAAGGTTCTGGAAAAGTTTACTAAGACACCAACAAAAATCGGCACTCCCTCGTAACACCAGTGCAATGGCTAAAACAACGTTGAAAAGAACCCCACCACACAACCCCTTCGTGGAGTCAGTGCCGCTATAAAACAGTCGGAAAAAAGTACCTCAACAACCACAAGAAAAGGCATGCTCTGGGAGAAGCCACAATACTGGTGAACATCTGTTCCGCGCGCCATACCCGGGGCCTCTTATCTGTCGGCGGAGTGGCCCCGACACACATTAGAAGCTGCCATCTTAGGTTAGAGATTTCATAGACCGTAAGGGTAGTATTTCGTTGAAATTTATAAGATACTAAAATTTACTTCCGCTTTGAGGAAATTGTTGTTTCCCCTAGAAATATCCGTTCGTTCTGTTATGAATGCAATTCTGTATCTAGTAACACATTAGGCTAGTTGACTGATTACAGCATAATGGAGAAGAACACTTACGGGGAAAATTTGGAAAAGAACTGGCCGCCAGCGTTATAAAATTCAGCCACGGACTATAAAGCGGCAGGTGCTTTAAATCAAAAATACATCGAGCAACGCAGGGTAATAAGTTAAGTTTATCAAAGTTGTCTCTGCTACAATGTTTCTTCATAAAAGCGCAGTTTGATTTAAAAAAAAAAAAAAAAAAAACTTTAAAAGGCGGAAACGCACGAAACAAACTGCGACCGGTTTGATTGCTGTTGTGTTGAACAAAGTGACTTGGCTAGATAGGTCCTATGATCTGTTGTTCACGAACTACATTCGCCATCCAAGTATCCCATTAGCACATGATTAGCCTATGGGCTAGTGGCAAGACAATGAGGGTAATGATAGAGTGGTCGAATGATGGCTACAAGCTAAACTTCACTACAAGCAATGGGCCACCATCTAGCTAGTAGCAAGCTAATTAGGCTACAAGTTCGCACATTTGAGAAACGCAACGCACACTTCGGGACAGTACTTTCTAAAATTCAAATATTCCAATAAATAGAAAGTTCGTCATTTTTTTATTACAGCCATGCACTATCACAAATATATATACATCAAGAAGAAAATATGGAAGGCTAAACAGGAGTGACCGTCTGGCCTCAACCAGCAACCCCCTGGCCCTGTCCTGTATATCATCGTCCAATAACACTACGGACAAGCTACTTAATCCCGCCGTTGACAAGTGTAATTCAATGCGAATGCATCATTTTTATTTATGAAAGTTGAAACCCAGTACGAAACATGTATCGCAAAATGTAAGTGTGTGGTTTGCCGTAACAAATTGTATACATTTCATAGTGCATCCAGGGAATCTCCTTCGCTTTAGCAAGCTACTCACTCATTCAGTTCGTCCAGTGACTCACCTCTACGTTCTAACCACCTCGTGTCTCACTAGCTCTACACACAATTAGCTAACCCAAGCTAACGAACGCACACCATTGCCTATTGTTTCACGAAATAACGAAAGGCAACAATTCTGGAATGTTTTAAATCCAACAAGTTGTTAACACTTATGTGCTTAACTGTGAGATCTTACCTTGAGGAACAATATTATTCACTTAGAAAAAAAAAACTATTCAGGACTCGGGTGGCGAACTAAACTTGCTAACTACAGTTAGCATTTCAGCATCGTAGCCAATATTCGCTAGATTACGAACCTTTAAAGACTTAATATTCTCATTTAGAACAGTAATTTCCTGTTCATAACTTCCGAACTACAGTAAATCTGGTTATTGGTAAACGTACCATCTTACAAACAAACTTACATGGTCGTTTAAAAGTCTAGTTGTAAGTACGAAAACTAGTTTTAAACACATTACATGGGTTATTTACAGCTAAGAGTAAAACAACTAATTTACCATGTGACCAAATTGTTTTGAGTGAATATGGAATCCAACCTTTCAAAAAAGCATTGCCCGCTTACCCAACAAGCTTGGTCAGTTCAGGGTTTCTCAAATTAACTCCCGTTAGTATCTCCAGTAAAATCCTTTCTGTTCCGTGTATAAATAAATGTAAGTTATTTTATATTGTTCAGCGTGTCGGTATCCCGTGTCCTCATCGACTCTGCCCCTCTCCTTTGTGTTAAATTTACTCTATTCGAGTTTAATCCGATCGATTCCGGCGGTCGCGTTCTCGAGTCCTCTCCTCCAGACACTCGCTCACCTTCTACGGGCAGGGGGCGCGTTCATGGCTCCAATGGATAAACATGCGTGCGCGTGAATTACCCTACTGGGCTGTGACGAACGTGCGCTTAAATTCAAAATTATCATAAATAGTACATGCGAATAAAGTTTATATATCTTTGAACTTTTTTCCGGTAGGACTGTCTGAAATTTTGTATGTGTTGTAAGTTTTTTCCCATTATTTGTGTTTTCTAGTGTAATGACTCTAAAGCGTGCCAGAATTGACTAACACTGAGAAATACATTTTTCTGTTACTGTACGAATGTAGCATATTCCTTTTATAGGCTCCGTTTGATTTAAAAACGATACACTATATCGCTTGAATCTGTTTAACGGTTCTGTTACAAGATGAACTTGAATGACCAGTAAATCCTCGTGCCCGTTCAAAACGATCAAAACGTTCAAAAGTGTTTAAATTAAAATTGCTTCGTAGTACCCGAAGGACCGTTTTATTTGTGCCGTTGGTGCACTTGAACTGTAATTATTTTTATTTAATGTGTCATAAGGAAAATTCAACATTCCAGATGTAATATTATTTGAATACTTATCTAGATGGCCCCTTATGCTCGAGGATGGGCAAAGTGAGAATCCCTGTGGATTTGAGAATAGTTTGAGGTTTTTAGTTTGCCAAGGAAAAACTTTTAGTGTGCGACATAAATAGGCCTATAAAACATACGTATATCACACTTATGGGTCGTAGCGTTATCCTTGACACACACTTAGAGGAATCACAGGGCAAGTAACCCGGATGTCCCTTGCGCGGCCATTAATTTGCTTATCATAACAACCTACCCCACAGGAGTACTAAATTTAAAGGCGCAGGCACATATTTTCTATACGTCTGGTAATATCCTCTCAGGTCGAATACCTACTATGTTCAATATTAAAAGCAAAAATACATCCAGCAATATTTCGTACGTAATTTAATGCATCCATTGTGCTTGTGGGTAAAATGTGTCTGAAATAATGCTATACTCATTTTTGAAGGTCAGAATTTTCAGTTTGAATTAACAAAATCTAGATTAAACGATTAAAAAACATACACGCAGGCCTGCTAGAACTCTACGGTTCCAGTGTTCACTAATCTGTTCAAAACAAACTTTTCAAATTTCTTTACAGCTTTGAAAAGTAGGTCAAGATAATGGAAACATTTGACAATGTGACCTTACCTATAACATCAAGCTGTCGCTGGGCGTGACTTTCAACTAAAGCCTAACTGCATTTTCTACCTGCCTGAAACTAATAGTACACTAGGCCTTGTTAAGACACCTGCAGCAGGGTTACAGACATATAGATTGTGAAATAAGGTATATTTCCAGTTAAGTAATTTTTCAGTATTTAGTACTAAACCAAACTCTTAGGAGAGCTGAGAATGTTTTCACACATGTATATTTTCAACTAGCTCTCACTTAGGTTATACATACCTAAAAGCATTTTGCAATATACATTGTTAGAAAATCCTGTGAATGGGTACTATATAACTAAAAAGCATTTAGTAAAAGAAGCTGTCTGGATATAATTTTAATTGGTACTAGATACATATTCCAGTATGCTTCTTTAACTTGATATTAGCGAAGGGTGTACATTGACCATCTGAGAACGCAGCCGGGGTGAATTTACAGTAATTCCAAAACTTCACACAGCTCTGAGGACATGCACGCTTTATGTTTCACTTCATATATTGATAAATCAGAAATACAATACAGCATCGATCCATATAATATTGTTTCATTCATATACCAACACAGACACTCAGAAAATTAATATAGGGAGATCAGAGGCAAAATAGCAACGCAAAAAAGGAAATTACAAAATCTAAGTTTCAACATTGCAATTTTTTTTTACCACATGACCATCAAATGATATGAGTTCAGAATGTTTTATTATAGTTTATTGTGATAGCATATTTATTTACTTTATTTAAGAAGAACCAACACAGCAAATAACAGCAAGGGGGGTCACAGATTCTCTAGGTTTGGCTTTTCCCGCACCCCTCTGGCAACAGACAAGATGTTCACCATTAGATCTACTAAATGATCATACTGCCAAAAAAGCACGGCTTTACACAGCTTTTCACACGCCTACAGCGAAACGCTGCTCTGCACCGACATTCCGCAGCAGACTGCATGGAAAACGCAAAATCCTGAAGAGAAAATATGTATGCATTTACATATGCATGCATTTATGCAGGCTTGCATGTAAATAGAAAGAAGCATGTGGTGTGTTTGTGTACATGCATGTACCTTAAATCTATGTGCAGGTATGCACTTACAGTATTTATATGTAATTGTACGCAGTGGGTGTTTAAATGAAAAAATTCAATAATGCTTTGTGTGTGCTGTATGGCGTCATGTATGTATAAGATATGCATGTAGTTACTGGAATGATTCTGTCTCAACCTGATTATGATTTTTTTTCCCCCTTCTGCTGTCCCAATCTTAACGTTAAGGCAAACAGTGGAGATCTCTTTCCCCAGCAGAGGCGATCAATTTCTGGGGTTTGTGGTTATTGAACACAGGTAAACAAAATGTTGGCATTAAAATAGACAGATGCAAAGTATTGAGCCACATTTTCTATACAGTCATAGCAGATCTAGGGTACAGAAAGGTCAATAGGGGAAGGCAGATGGCAGGACAAACTAAAAGTAAATTATGTAAAATATCTTAAAAATGGTGTCAAAGCCTTTTTTTAACAATACTGTTGCAGTTTCAAACTCTATCCATACAGTATAGATTTTTCCAGCAAATTCAAAGAATTCCAACTTGGTCAACATACACCAAAGCAAGAAAAGGATTACTAGATATAACTATATATACACAGAATGTGACTTGATAAATATAGAATTAAAACAGCCCTACTTTTTTATCATCATTCCTTCTTTTAACTTTACCTTAAACTTGGCCACTTCTGTAGACACAGCTCTACGTTTCATTTTGTTTTATTTTAAACTTGAGTTCACCCCACTTTTCCAAAGCCGTCTTTCTCCCACATGAAACAGATTAAAATACTATATCAGTGACCAACCTTGTAGTGTTAAATACAAATCAGCCTTAGGTCAAAGGGGTACGGAAAAATAATATCCTTAATTGGGAATAAAATAGAATAAAGAACACTATCCACAACTGTCAGAAAGATATAAGTCCTGATCCTAAAGCATCCTGCTCATTTTGCCTTCATTGCAACAACAGTAAACCCTACAAATCTTACAACCCAGACAGGCTCCGATGCTCTTATACAGGAGGAGCGTTTTTGCCCCAGAACAGGGGTACTTTTAATGTGTTTTGCTTGTTGTTTTTTTTACTTGACAGCCATCTAGTATACACTTATGACTCTCTTGTGGCAAAGATGTGGGGGAGGGAGGGGTTAAGAAAATGTTAGTGAGCCCGACCAGTCCAGTAGAAACACAAGGGTTGGGGCACGAGGGGGTTGGGGAAGGGGTATGAGACTGGGTGGGGGGGGTTGTTCAGCAGCATCCTCCTCCAGCCTGTTGGCCTCCTTGGCTACCGGAAAGCGTGGAGTTGGTGGCTGCATGCTGGGGCCCGATCTTAATGCCGTTAGCCTGCCAAGAGAAAACCACAACACAAGGTGACCGGTTAGTGGGTCAGTGCTAAGCTAAATGGAATGCGGTTGATGTCATCCTGGGTTCTTATTGGGTGTATGGTGTGGAATGGAAGAAGCAAAATCGATGGAGACAACATTCTCTTTGGCTCATGCAGTCGCTAGGGTAATCCTTTCTACATGTCATCTCACACACAGCAGCAACCACTGATGCTTTCATCCATCTTCCTGCTTTCATCTCCCCAGCCCAACAGTGGCTGAAGAGAGTGGTAAGCAGCTGAGGAGGCACTCCGCTTCTGGGCCGGCGCTGCTATGGCTTTCAACAGCAGCAGTAGTAGTAGCCCTTAAGGAAACTCTGCATCACTCCAAATCAGATTTATGTTGTTAGGAGGGGATGAAAAGCGGAGGGGTGGATCTCGCTACGATTGCCAGCTAGCACCAGGGATTCTAGCCAGGGTATCCCCTTGTTCAGTCAGCTGATGTGGTTTGGACAGTGTGCTTCTCTCTCTCCCTCACTCCTCATTCCGCATTCCTAATTCCTCATTCCTATTACTATAACAAAAGCCTACCAGGGGCTCGCCTCCTTCAGGCTGGCTGTAACCTTGTGTGATGTGAGGAATTTATGCGCTGGCCATCATCCAGTGTTTGCAGGGAAGTGGAAGGAAAGGAGGAGGGGAGAAGGGAGAAACGGGGGACGCACAGGGGAAGTTTGGCTCGGCAGACGGTGCTTTACCTCTGCCTCCTTCATGGGAGTGAGGAGTGTCAACCCGCTGATACAAGCAGGAGGCACAAGCTTGGAAATATAAATATGGGTGCAGGGCAGTACACAGCGCGCCTTGACGTCTGCTGTCAATGTATTCATGGGGTCCTTCTTCAATCCTTTTATGATGCATTAGGAAACTCCGAAGGGAGCAGAAGCATTCAACTAGTCAGCCATATAGCAGTGGACGACATTTAATTAAAAATGTGATACAAAACACATGCTGGATGAATTTTATGACGCATTACCTCATTGTTGATGTCAAAGACGCCCTCCTGAATCTTCTCGTAGATCTCCTTCGCTGTGTTGATGAATGCCTGTAAAAGAGAGAAAGCCTAATTAGAACAGACCCAGACGGTCCGAAAAGGAAGGAAAGCAGGCGCATGCACGCTATGGCAGTTGAAAAGGGACTTTAACAAGCTATAGAAACGACCTACCATGGATGCACCCATATATACATGTTTCTATACCCGTATTTGTAATGCGTCAATATACACATTCAGTTGACTGTCATAGACGACCTACCCAGATTACTGAACGCACATGTATACCCGTGTGGATATTACTTTATACAGCAGAGGGCGGAGAATCTCGGGGATATCTACAAACAGGAAGTTGTTACACCTCCAAAGAAGAGATAAAAGTATGGGTTTTCGGCTAAATGCAGGTGAGTGAAGGCAGTCATTCATCTAGCAATGACCACCAGGCATGTTGACTGGAGGTGCTTTGTTACATGCAATATAGCTATTTACACATGGGTTTTGTTGCATCGGCTGGCTAGCGATTATTTTTTCCACTCTTAAAATGTCATTAATATGGCCGTAAACTATCAGCCGTCCCTTCGCAAACCAAAGTTAATGACCATTTCTCAATCAAGCTTGTTGCTTAATATTTTGTAGCACTATAAGCAAAACCACTTTTAGGCTTTTAATTTTTTAGTCTGCAATTATTTTTATTACTGTTCTTGCTATGCTGCTTTTCTCTGTGTATATTTTATGGCAAGCGAGACTGTGGCCAGTTAAAACCACAGACAATGAATTCAGATCAAAGACATGAACTTGTTAATCATCTTTTTCAATTTCGCATCTTTCAGATGTCCCACGAATAATCTCTTATTTTAGCCATTTCAGTTAACAGGTCTATTTCTCTTAATTAATTTTCACAGAAAATGTATACTCTTATTGCCTATTAACGTTTATTTTCAGTATTGTAGATGTCTTGTAAATGTACACTGTAAATATTGAAATAAATGCTTCAATGATTACTGGCTACTATTCAGTCAATGTTGAGTATTTAACAACAGAATTGTTGTTAAAAGTACTATATGTGTAAATTATATAGTACTCCTTAAACTGTTGTCATTTGTTTTAAATTTTGACAGTTTTCAGTTTTATAACAACAGACAGCCATGAACGCTAGCCATGAACGAGTTGTCTTACCAACAACCGCCAATATAATACATAATTTATACTTCATAATGACACTGAAAAAACATTAAGAAAATGTATTTCAAAAGAGTATACATAGCATATTTGAACATGTTTAATTTTTACAGTGCTTAGTAGGGAGTGTATACGCTGACTAATTATATTTTCCAATTCGTTACCATAGTGAATGCATATTTAACAGTAAAACGTAAACGTAATATAAAAGCATTGAGTTAATGGTTGGATTATTCTAGCAACAATTTAGGCTATTATTAGGAACAGAGACCACCGCAATTCTGAGTAGCCTAACGTTTCACAATAATCTATTGTACGGCTAAATCGATTTGATATACAGTGCCTTGCAAAAGTAATCACCCCCTTGGCTTCACCTTCACCTATTTGGTTGCATTACAGCTTTAGTTCAATGATGTATGTGATGGATCAGAACACAAGTATAAGTTGGAGAAGTGAAATTAGAAAAATATACACATAAAACTATTGGCATGTGCATATGTTCTCACCCCGTTTGTTATGAAGCCCATAAAAAGCTCTGGTTCAACCAATTACCTTCAGAAGTCACATAATAAGTGAAATGATGTCCACCTGTGTACAATCTAAGTGTCACATGAACAGTCAGTACATACTATACACACCTTTTTGTGAAAGGCCACATACGCAGCAACACCTAAGCAAGAGGCACCACTAACCAAACACTGCCATGAAGACCAAGGAACTCTCCAAACAAGTAAGGGACAATGTTGTTGAGGAGTGCAAGTCAGGGTTAGGTTATAAATATATCAAAATCTATGATCCCCAGGAGCACCATCAAATCTATCATAACCAAATGGAAAGAACATGCAAACAGCAAACCTCCCAAAAGACGTCCACCTACCAAAACTCACAGACCGGGCAAGCAGGGCATTAATCAGAGAGGCAGCAGAGACCAAAGGTAACCTTGGAGGAGCTGCAGAGTTCCACAGCAGAGGCTGGAGTATATGTAAATAGGACGACAATAAGCTGTACGCTCCATAGAGTTGGGCTTTATGGCAAAGTGGCCAGAAGAAAGCCATTACTTTCAGCAAAAAACAAAATGGCACGTTTTGAGTTTGCGAAAAGGCATGTGGGAGTCTCCCAAAATGTTTGGAGGAAGGTACGCTGGCTGAAAAGTTCAATTTTAGTCTCATCAGACCAAAGAAAACGCTATGTCTGGCGCAAACCCGACAAATCACATCACCGAAAGAACACCATCCCCAGTGAAACATGGTGGCAGCATCATGCTCTGGGGATGTTTTTCAGCAGCCTGGACAGGGAAACTGGTCAGAGTTGAGGGAAGGATGGATGGTGTTAAATACAGGGATATTCTTGAACAAAACCTGTACCACTGAGTGTGATTTGAGGCTGTACGGAGGTTCACCTTCCAGCAGGACAATGACCCCAAACACAATGCAAAAGCAACACTTGAGTGGTTTAAGGGGAAACTGTCAAAGCCCAGACCTCAATCCAATAGAAAATCTGTGGTCAGACTTAAAGATTGCTGTTCACAAGGGCAAAACATCCAACTTGAAGGAGCTGGAGCAGTTTTACAAGGAGGAATGGGCAAAAATCCCAGTAGTAAGATGTGGCAAGCTCATTGAGACTTGGAGCTGTGATTGCTGCGAAAGGTGTCTCTACAAAGTATTGACTTTAGGGGGTTGAATAGTTATGCACATTTACTTTTTCTGTTATTTTGTCCTATTTGTTGTTTACTTTACCATAAATAAATATCTTCAAAGTTGTGGGCATGTTCTGTAAATTAAATGATGCAAATCCACAAATAATCCATGTAAATTCCAGGTTGTGAGGCAACAAAACATGAAAAATGCTAAGGGGGTGACTACTTTTACAAGGCACTGTACTAGTAAACACAATGAAAGAATGTGACATTCATTTAGGAACATCATAAAAATCAAGCTAATATCTTGTTAGACTATTTAAATATAGTCCAAGTTGTATTAATCCTTTAGTTCTGTAAATAACTAATACAACTGGTAATGCAACTAACTATTAACCATCACTTATTTTACAGTAGCTTACTAACATTGTGTATCTCACAAAATAGTTGTGTAGTTAATTGCCGCCAGAAGCGTATACCGACAAGAGGAATGATTGGAGCCGCGAATCATTTTGGCCGCACTATTTAGTTAATAAATGGCTTTAGGATCCATAGTTCTAGATAAAGTTCTAATTTTAAATGGAGACAATCTAAGCAATTCTGAGCGGTTTTGGAAAAAGAGTAGGCTAATGTTCTTATTAACCAGAACTTGCCATTCATAAGCTGCACCGTGTATAAACCGCACCATTAATGATCTTTGTAGCCTATATATGAACCCGAGTAGTCTATTAACTGTATTCATGGCCTATATAAACCGAATTTGCCCACAGAATTATGGCTTATACATATATCAGGTGCGTCATTTCAGCAAAAGCAGAGGTATGGCAATGTGACATAACGTTAAGGACAGACTATGCTATTGAAAACTTTTTTAACACAATCACATTCCCCACCCAACGCAAAGCTTTGGCAAAAAAAGCTCAACCATTGGTGCTCAGTTTGTGCTGGTTTGTGCCGTGATGATGATTGTGCTGCTATATTTTTAAATAATAGGTCAAATTCACTCAAAATAGGCCAAAAACTGTAGCAGCACAAACAAAATCAGCTGGGAAAAACGCTTCCATAACCAATTACACACCGTCGAAAAACATGGAAGAACGAACAAGTTTACTCACAAACACTCCTTTTCACTGACATGTTTTTCCTTCTCATAGATAAATCGACCTGAATGAGTGCATATTATGCATGTAATAATATATGCATAATATGACCATACAGTAAAAAAACTTGTGATGCCAGTAATTGCTCCTTAAAGTCCAAGTTGCCAAAATATCTATCCTTTGTAGGGAGCACCTGCGGTCACGGTTCACAGGTGCCAAAGCATTAGTTTAATCTCTTATTCAATGTTTGTTAATGGAAAACTACCTCACACTCATTTTTCTTTGTGCCTCTAATTATTTTGATACGTTTAGACACGTAGAACTTAACGGAGTCACACACACACTCCAAACAAACAATATTTATAGGCTATGTACATTATATCAACATATTACATGCACATGAGAGAAAACGATGAGCATGAGAAACCGATAAGCCCATACATTTTTGCAATCAATTTGAAGGCAATACAAGTAAAATCCGTTTATTTTCATTATGTTTATAAAAAAGATTCTAAGCATGGCAGCTGCAAAATCTGTGTATAAGTCACATTTAATAAATGGGAAATTACGATATTTGGCAATTTTCTGTCTGACCATAAGAAACACAAAAAAGGTACATTTTAAATATTCAATAATAACATTTTATTTTATTTTCAAATAGCGATCGATCGTATTCATTGTAGCCAATTGGCTGGACAGGTAAAATGCAGAATTCATTTTCCTGCTAAATTTTTATTCTATGCATAATTGCTCACTATACAAGAAGCTTGCCAATGAATTATAGCCTACAAAGGAGAATCTCAATTACTAGATAACCAAAACAGCAGCTATATAAGCGTGCTTGTTTCACATTTCTCCCCATCTAGAATATCTAGGCTCTAATCTTGATGTATTACCCATTCACCAATTGGAGTCAGTCATTCAGTTCAGGGTGATTACCATGTGTACCATCTACAACTCGTGTACTTTGGCTGATTAGGTAGGGATACAGGATTAAAACAAACAGCCGGTTAAATAGTTTTCAGTTTGTTAGCTTCGAATTCTGACAATAAAAGAATGTAGCCTAATATACACATATTTATTACAAGTCATGGAAGGAAGAGGATTTAGCTTTCAAAATTGAATTTTTATTTTAATGACAAACTCAAACACCAATTGGCTTAAGCATTTGATGGATCAAGTGCTAGGATAAATGAACCCAGACAGGTAGATACTTTTTTGTACGTTCTGTTCATGCAAAAAGATTCTGGAAAGACCAGTGCTCTCTACTGGATAAGTGAATAAATGCATACACGCTCAGTCGTCCAACTCAGTCGCACTATTCCGTCATCTATACCCGTAGCATCAGCATATGCGCTCAGACGACTGCTTCAATCGACTGACTTAGACGACTGAACACGTGAATGTACTTATGTTGACTTATGTTCACTGCTATGTTACATGCAAACTTACCAGTAAGTTTTGTTGCCTCTGTTTCCTAGCAACATTGTAATATTTTTTTATAGGCTACCTTAAATGAAGTAGCCTATAAATTATTAATTAGATTGGTGGTGTTTGTAAGACTAGATGGTCATAGCTGGCTAGAATTCTCCTTCTGTTATTTAAATAAATCTATTGATAATATTAAAACTGGTCAAAATGTTTAAAAAATGAAAACAATTGTAAGAAGTACAAAATCATTTCTAATATTCTTCAGAGAAATATGACACTCCCGATCTGCACTGTGTAATCACCATATAGGAATTCCTTGAATATGTATATAGTATTTTTTTAATAATAACCAGTCGTTAAAGCATTTATTTTCCATTTACAATGTACATTTCCAAGATATCTGCAACACAAAAAATAACCTATATAGGCTACACATTACAGGTAGACCTATCAGTTTCTGTGAAGAAAAATGTAAGAGAAAAAAAAACAATAAATCAGCTTAATGAAATAGTCACCTGAAAGAAAGATGCTAAATTGTAGATGAAAAACATGTTAATATCTGCAATTTGAAGTCGTTGTCAGTGGTTTTAACTAGCCACCAGTCCCGCTCTCGTTAAAACCTATACAGAGAAAGCAGCATAGCAAAGACAATAATACAAAAATGATAAGCCTAAAAGAGATGTTGCAGTTATAGGGCTATATAACATTTAGCAACAAGCTTGATTGAGCAATGGACATAAACTTTGGTTTAGGAAGGGATGACGTGCTATAGCCAACGGCCGATAGTTTACGGCTACATTGATGAAATGTTTGAGAATGAAAAAATTATTACAATGTTGCTAGCAAACAAAGGCAACAAAACCCACTGGTAACTAGCTATATTGCATGTAACAAAGCAGCTCCAGTCAACATGCCGGGTGGTTATAGCTAGATGACTACCTTCACTCCCCTGCCATTAGCCGAAAAATGTAAGAGAAAAATTCTTCTTCTCTTCATCTGAGGTGTTTAACAACTTCCTGCGCCCTCTGCTGTATAGAATTATATCGTCACACGTATATGCGTGCGTTCAGTTGTCTGGGTAGGTCGTCTATGACAGTTGACTGAATGTGTATACTGACACGTTACATATACGGGTGTAGGAACACGTATACATGGGTACATACACGTATAGACGTATACTGTCACATACCCGGTCGTACAAACGTTAGGTCGTTTCTATAGCTTGTTAAAGTCCCTTTCACCTGCCTCGCACACGCACGTGCATGCACAAGAGATGTAATAAATGATCAAAAACACCTGCAAAACTGACTTTGGACCAATCAATCCATACATGATTATGGTTGACTAAAAAAGCTATAAAGAGTGGGATTTAAAGGAATTTAAGTGGCATTACGGTCGGTGACTCTGGCTAGATGCCACAGAAAATAAATCTAGTTTTGCGGTAAAAATGAACAGAGGTATAAACAGAGAAAATCCATCTACAGCCATGTTGAACAGGGCCAGTTTATTTTCTGTTATGCTTTCAAGGACCACCGAATTGACTGCATTTTGGACAGACTTTAAGCCTCATAAGGAGCACCAGAACAGGCCGTCATTCATCTTTTCAGTGCCGATGGAGGCCGGCCTCAGACGAACGATAAAATAAAAATTAGGAGGCCCTGACATTGTCTGGTCCTTTACTTCTACCTTCCCTGCCTATACACACATAACATACGTAAAACAGCAAACGATGTCTTCCGACTAAACTCGAGGCAGAGCACCCCAGCCTGGCTGTTCTGACCCAGGGCAGAGGCCAGCGACACAGCACCAGCACAGGCAGAGAGCAGAGGACATCCCTCTTTAGAGGCAGGGGCCATAGAAAATAAAGAACATCCAGTCTCCCATCTACGTCGCCTGAAAGATAAGACCTGATTGGCTTTTAGTCAGCCACTAAGGTCGGGGGAGGGGTTATGAATATGTATGAGCTATAAGTGGATGATGTACCCGTCACACTGCAGTGAGGGGGAGGAAGAGCAGTATCGGGAGGATTCAGAGAACACTAATGAGACAAATTAATCATACCAGGGGTTTTTGTGCTGCTGAGGGAGAGGAAGGAGGATGTGAGTATGTGTGGTTCCATAATCTAGTCTCCCCCCTGCCTTAAATCCCCAGAGAATGAGCCTGGCCACCCAGCGCTCCAAAGAGCAGATGTGGATGTGTGTTGGAGAACGAGTTTGTGTGTGTTTGCCTCAGCAAGAGGTATATTAATAGGGAAACATGCGACTAAGAAAATTGTGTTGACACAAACACACACCTCTTCTACATTGGAAGCGGTTTTAGCAGAAGTCTCCATGAATATGAGGCCATGCTCCCTGGCGAAAGCCTCCCCTTCCTCCTTCTTCACCTCTCTCCTAGACTCCAGGTCACTGGGGAGGAAAAACAGAACACGCACCCAAACACACACGAGCGCGCACACACACACACACACGAGCGCGCGCACGCACACACACACACACACACACGAGCGCGCGCACGCACACACACACACACACGAGCGCGCGCACGCACACACACACACACACGAGCGCGCGCACACACACACACACACACACACGAGCGCGCGCACACACACACACACACACACACACGAGCGCGCGCACACACACACACACACACGAGCGCGCGCACACACACACACACACACGAGCGCGCGCACACACACACACACACGAGCGCGCGCACAACAACACACGAGCGCGCGCACAACAACACACGAGCGCGCGCACAACAACACACGAGCGCGCGCACAACAACACACGAGCGCGCGCACAACAACACACACACACACGAGCACACACACACACACACACGAGCACACACACACGAGCACACACACACGAGCACACACCTTAGTCCAGTGTCACACTTGTATAGCTTAATATGCCTCTATATGTTGTACACAAAATTATGTTAATTCATTCTGTCACTTTTGCCAGTTAGGAGATCTATCATCTAACAGGAAGAGACAAGACCACACAACAGGGAGCCAGCCTGTAAGAATCTGGATGGGCTCATCTCAATTGCACCCCCCTGCCCCTCTTTCATTTGCAGTAAATGTTCCCCTGGTGAGGGGGAAATGACACAGTAAAGCATCAGCCATTTTGATCTGACCCAAATCAATGCCATCGAATGGGGGGGTTGCAGAAGAACAGTGACTGAGGAAAGAATGCAGTGTTGGACCTTTTGAGGTCCGTCCGCTGTTTATAACCATGTTTAGTAGCCATGGCAACTGTGACAGGGTTCATTTGGTAACCACGAGTGACAGGGAAGGTGAGGCTAACCTCTTGTTCCCAATGAGCATAATGACCATGTTGGAGTTGGAATGTTGGCGAGCATCTTCCAACCAGGTTGTCAAGTGGTTGAACGTGTCCCTTCTGTAAAGAAAAAACAAGACTACAGTTGAGCCACAGCGAAGATAAGAGCACAATGCATTTCTGTTTTTATGGAAAACGAACACACACCAATGAAATTAGTTAGATGAATGTAAATCTCCTTCTGCAATAACAATAGTTGACCTGCATGATCAAAACAAGGCATTCCTTTCAAATGAATCAAAGACATGATTAAAACATCAATATCAGTTGCTTGGACCATATTTATAGTGAATAAAAAAATATTATATCCCTTCTAAACAAAGACTATTCTTACCACAAATATTTCTTTTTTCCAAATATTTGTCATGGGCAACAGTCATTAGCTAGTCATGGAGTAGGACCTTGGGTGAGTAAAGTTGACTTAGTGTGCAAAGTGTTTGTATAGACTGATAAGGCCCAGGGAGAAAATGGCCGCCAGACTGACCTTGTGATGTCGTACACGAGCAAGGCGCCGGCTGCTCCTCTGTAGTAGGACCGGGTGATGGAGCGGAAAGACTCTTGGCCGGCCTGAGAATGCAGACACACACACAGACACACACAGACACACACAGACACACAAAAAAGCTTAGCACAGATGTACAGTAACCCAGTGCTAAAGATTAAAAATAAAATTCAGTACTACCATATGACAGCAGTAGTCGTAGCAGGAATAGTAGCCCTATACCTTCCACAAACATTGGCTTCTGTCTATTAAAAATAATTATATAATTTCGTATAATTTGTTTTGTCTTCTAGAGCTGAGTTTGCTAATAGCTATTTTTTTAAGGAAATGCACAGATCAATCTCTGGATTGGAGCATCTGCCAAAAGTTAACAAAAATGTAGTAGTAAGCTGACGTGTATAAACACTACATTGGACCAAGACACCCTGGTGTTAAAAACTACAATTTATACCTACACACTGTCCAGAGTCTAGCATTTTCTATGTCTGGGGGATCATCTGAGTCCATGGCCTGAAAAATCCCTAGTTGAGTTTTAATCATGCATGCCTACCTAAATCCAAAAGTCCAGGCTTCAGTGCCATTCCCCAAGCCATACACATTCCCAACTAGAGCCATTCCCTACTCTAGAACCAGCTCTCCATGTTTTCCTCTCAGCATAGAACACAGGCAAGCCCATCACAGTGCACAAAAGGCCCCCTCTCTCTCTCTCACTCACACTGCATCGCATCCCGACAGATGACCTGAGCCCACAATAACAAGGCGTCCACTATGTACCCCCCGCCCCCTTCATACAGTATTCTATGGCTTTGGCCAATCAGGACTCCCCATCCCCTCCCTACACGGCCAGGTTCGGGTTTAAACAACAACCAGATCGGACCTGGAGATTGATTAGCATGGTCGGCAGCTTTTTAACATGGCTTCACTGGACTCTGGCTGTTGAGTCTAGATCAGCTTGATTTCCATTTCTGTTCTGGCCTGGCAGCAGGCGAGTGAGAGAGAGGCAGCAAGTGCTCCAGCCCATTTGAATTAAATAATGCCCAGTCAGTCAGTCAGTCAGTCAATGAGTCAGTGGCAACAGCCCGCACCCCACCCCCAGCCCAAGGCAGCTGCTAACATTGGAGCTAATGGAGGCTATTGTGAATAAATGATGAATGACACTTTTATGCCAGCCATCTGCCGGAGCTCAAAGGTTACAGGAAGGCCAGAAATGCAGATTTGGCTATTACATCACTCCCAAGGCAGGCAGTTCCTCCCAGCTACTGGGAGGGAATTGCGGCCTAAAAGGCTTTAAGGGCAGTGGGAATTCACAGGCGTGTCACGACCCCTAGTGGGGCCATGGAGGAACTGCACCAGGGACACCAATGTTAATTACATTATTAGGAACTACATTTTTAACACACATAATTGTATGGAATAATATACAAACATGTAAGAATAATATTTGAAAAATAATAGAATTATTTAACTGAAGTCAAGTAACTGCGCATTTTCATTGTGCTAAGCAAGTATAATGACAACATGACAGATTGAGAGTTTACGGTTGAGATATTGGATTTGTGGTGTCACTAGTTACTGCTGAAAGGGCATAGGCATCTACTTTCATAATCCATCAGCTTTACTGCCGTGGGCTTTAATTCTAATTAACGTAGCTGAGTCGCCCCCTGGTGGCCAATAAAAAATACTACACAAACAATAATTTTCAAGTTGCATTCAGGGAGCAAAGCACAAAGTCACAACAAAGCCAGCAAAGGGAGTTACAAAGAATGAACATGCTGGGATACTAAGAACATCAATTGTTACTTCAGACTTCAGTCTCTTGTCACAAGGACCGAATTGAGACCAATTAAATACAGTGGATATAAAAAGTCTACACACCGAAAATGCCAGGTATTTGTGATGTAAACAATTAGCCAAACATTAATCCTGTCAGAATTTTTCCACTTTTAATGTGACCTATAAAGTGAACAAGTCAATTGAAAAACAAGCTGAAATCTCACAATAACCTGCTTGCATAAGTGCATTACTGTACGCTGCTTGCTGTTACCTACCTTAACACCCGAAGCAAAGTACCATTATTAGGCCTTAACATTGTAATTGTAGTAGCTACAACACAGAGAACTGTCGTCTTCAATTAAAGATAGCAGAGTTGCCTGACATTTGCAGTTAAAGACGCATATGTCAGGCAAGGATTATGTTAATGTAGAAATGGGAAAAACTGTGTCTGTGCCACCAGCAAGAAACAATAGTGTTGTTAGCCCCCCGGCACAGCTCCCGCAACCGGGCAAGAACTTTCTCTTGATCACTGGGAAGAAATGCTGTCGACCAATTGTCTCTGGCCCCCTCCCAGCTAGAGGGAGTGACGAGCTCTACAGCAGACTTGCGCAACTCAATCACTGACTGAAAACCGAGTTCTGTCCGTCGCAGGAGGTAGAGTTTGTAGATAATTGGCTCTCTATTTGTGACTTGCCCAGAAATAGGGGCTTCATCCTAGCTAAACTGGTCCTCGTTTATCTAGGAACATTGACAGGAGTCTCACTCCTATAGCCTCACAATGAGATAGCCTGCAGCCTGTCCTGCACTCTGCTAGCCAGCCTGCTAGCATAGTGGAGTCTGTCGATAACATAGCCTGAGTAGTAGTACAGTTTTGTCTATTGCGACTGTGACTTGTTCCAGGTAGAGAAAAGTTCAACAAGGAAGCGCTAACAATAGCAACCTTAAGATAAAACCTTCCTCTAACTCAGGCACAAATAAATATGCCTGTATTACCTCGCATCTCAAAATGGGAGTCCTAAATGTTAGATCCCTTCCTCCAAAGGCAATTGCAGTAAATGAATTGCTCTGATCATAAATTAGATGTTATTGGCTTTGGTAAAACATGGCTAAAGCCTGATGAATTTACTGTCCTAAATGAGGCCTCTCCTCCTGGCTAAACTAGTGATCATATCCCCTGTGCATCCTGAAAAGAAGGGGGTGTTGCTAATATCTATGACAGTAAATATAAATTAGCTCTTAAACACATCACTGGTTTTCATTCTTTTTAAGTTTTACTATGACTATTGACCAGGCTGATTAATCGTTTTACATAGCTACTATTTACTGGCCGCCCAGGCCATGTACAATGTTCCTCAATGAGTTTCCAGAATTCTTATCTAACCTTGTAGTCATAGCAGATAGTATTCAAATTTTGGGCAAATTCAATATTCATATGGAAAAGTCAAAAACCCTCTTCAAAAAGACTTTGAAGCCATAATTAACTCAAAGGGATTTATACAACATGTCTCCGGTCCAACACACAGCCACAATCATACCTTAGATTTAGTCCTGTCACAAGAAATAGATATTGTAGATCTAATCGTTTCCCTCGTAAATCCTGGAATATCGGATCACTGTCTTATTACATTTACCTTTAAAACAAGAAGTCCACTCGCTCTGCAAACAATGAGTTTCAAAAGTCGTACTATAAATTCTCGGACTACAAATAGATTTCTTGATATTCTTCCAAGCTTGCTCCTCAGTGATAAAGCAAATAAATCCGAAAACGATCGAACAGAGGATCTAAACACAACAGTGCGAAATACCTTAGATATGGTTGCACCACTAATAACAAAAGAAATAAGCAACAAGAAACTTGTACTCCCTGGTACATATACAATACTAGAGCACTCAAGCAAGCTTCCAGAAAATTGGAGCGAAACTGGCGCACCACAAAGTTGGAAGTATTCAGACTAACCTGAATAGACAGCGCACTAAAATACCGAAAAGTACTCACAACTGTTCGATCAGTGCATTTCTCCAAACTGAACAAAAACAAACATTTCTTTGATACAGTTGCAAAGTTAACTAAAAAGCAACGCTCAACAAGTGAAGTGGGTCTTCTAGCCTGGTTTAAATCTAATTAATTGATTGGTTTTTGCAAAATTTCAGCTGGGCTTTAAAACATTTTCGGTAAGAAAAGGCTTTCATCGTGCTTGTACTTGCCAGAAACGCCTGCAGCTCCTTTAATGTTGCTGTAGGCCTCTTGGAAGCCTCCCTGACCAGTTCTCGTCTTTTAATAAATTTTTCTTGGTATGTCTAAAAGCTTTGGAAATTATTTTGTACCCTTGTCCTGATTCATCTTTCAACAATGACATCCCTCTGATGCTTTGGAAGCTCTCTGCAGACCATGGCTTTTGCTCTGAGATGCAATTTAGAAAATGCCAGGAAAATCCCACTAGAACAGCCAAACTTTATTTGTGATTGATCAGTCACTTTCACCCTCTGACAGCTAGGGTTTCCAAATCTGCCTGTCACTGTTTTGACATTTTGGCCCCTAAAATGGTCATCCTTCATACTAGAAGGAAGTGATTTATATTCTGGGATTGTGCTGACCCTCAGCTACATGAAGGATGTATTGAAAACATTTATTGAGACATGAGTCATCATGTGAAATAGTCCAAAGAAAGAAAAAAACTGCGTGCCCATATTTTGGTTTTACAGTGGGGCAAAAAGGTATTTAGTCAATTGTGCAAGTTCTCCCACTTAAAATGATGAGGCCTGTAATTTTCATCATAGGCACACTTCAACTGTGAGAGACAAAATGAGGAAAAATATCCAGAAAAAACATTGTAGGATTTTTAATGAATTTATTGGTAAATTATGGTGGAAAATAAGTATTTGGTCAATAACAAAAGCTAATCTCAATACTTTGTTATATACCCTTTGTGGCAATGACAGAGGTCAAACGTTTTCTGTAAGTCTTCACAAGGTTCACACACTGTTGCTGGTATTTTGGCCCAGTCCTCCATGCAGATCTCCTCTAGAACAGTGATGTTTCTGGGCTGTCGCTGGGCAACACAGACTTTCAACTCCCTCCAAAGATGTTCTATGGGGTTGAGATCTGGTGACTGGCTGGGCCACTCCAGGACCATGAAATGCTTCTTACGAAGCCACTCCTTCGTTGCCCGGGCGGTGTATTTGGGATCATTGTCATGCTGAAAGACCCAGCCACGTTTCATCTTCAATGCCCTTGCCGATGGAAGGAGGTTTTCACTCAAAATCTCACGATACATGGCCACATTCATTCTTTCCTTTACACAGATCAGTCTTCCTGGTCCCTTTGCAGAAAAACAGCCCCAAAGCATGACGTTTCCACCCCCATGCTTCACAGTAGGTATGGTGTTCTTTGAATGCAACTCAGCATTCTTTCTACAAACACGACAAGTTGAATATTTACCAAAAAGTTCTATTTTGGTTTCATCTGACCATATGACATTCTCCCAATCCTCTTCTGGATCATCCAAATGCTCTCTAGCAAACTTCAGACGGGCCTGGACATGTACTGGCTTAAGCAGGGGGACACGTCTGGCACTGCAGGATTTGAGTCCCTGGCGGCGTAGTGTGTTACTGATGGTAGCCATTTTTACTTTGGTCCCAGCTCTCTGCAGGACATTCACTAGGTCCCCCCGTGTGGTTCTGGGATTCTTGCTTACCGGTCTTGTGATCAATTTGACCCCACGGGGTGAGATCTGGCGTGGGGCCCCGGATCCAGGGAGATTATCAGTGGTCTTTTGTCTTCAATTTTCTTATAATTGCTCCCACAGTTCATCACACCAAGCTGCTTACCTATTGCAGATTCAGTCTTCCCAGCCTGGTGCAGGTCTACAATTTTGTTTCTGGTGTCCTTTGACAGCTTTTTGGTCTTGGCCATAGTGGAGTTTGGAGTGTGACTGTTTGAGGTTGTGGACAGGTGTCTTTTATACTGATAACGAGTTCAAACAGATGCCATTAATACAGGTAACGAGAACAGAGGATCCACTTAAAAAAGAAGTTACAGGTCTGTGAGAGCCAGAAATCTTGCTTGTTTGTAGGTGACCAAATACTTATTTTACAGAGGAATTTACCAATACATTCATAAAAAATCCTACAATGTGATTCTCTGGATTTTTTTCTCATTTTGTCTCTCATAGTTGAAGTGTACCTATGATGAAAATTACAGGCCTCTCATCATTTTAAGTAGGAGAACTTGCACAATTGGTGGCTGACTAAATCCTTTTTTGCTCCACTGTATATTAACCTGTTAGGTCCGTTGCAAAAACAGTCAATTTCCGCCTATAATGATGTACCCAAATCTAAATGCTTGTAGCTCATCACCTGAATACAGTAGAAACATATTTTTGGTTCCATTTGAAAGGAGACACTCTGTAGTTTGTAATAATCATGAATTAATGCTTGAAAGTATAACACAATAGATGTAGCAGAAGATAAA
>JACXGJ010006698.1:5000-33338 GCA_016801105.1 Esox niger
ACCCTACCCTTCCAGCGATACGCGCCCCTCCCTTACCCCCCTTCAAGGGGCCGAAGAGAGGCCCCAAGCCACCCTACCCTTCCCTAGTCCCCATGTCCAATGGATAGGGTCCCCTGTGGGAATGGGGAGCCAAGGTAGCGTGACGGGGCTCTCCTGCAGCACCCCGGCCCCCTCTGAGGGGATGGGGATGGATATGCGACAGCTACTCCGAGACCCTAGGGGGCACCGACAAGCACTGCACGTCGTCTGCCCGTGCTGCCTGTTGGCCTGTGTGGGAAGAAGCCAAAACAGCTAAAGCTCGAGAGACTAAAATGATCAAACTTACACTCACAGACAAAGACGGTCCGTGCTCTAGTTGTAAATGGTGTTTTGAGAAGTTTCTGGAATCTGTTGAGGCGTGTATCATCCGTGTAATGTCTAAACATTAAACCTATTACTCTCCCTCACCAGTCATTGTTTGCTGTGTGTCATATTATAAGACCAGAGCATATTCAAGCATGTTCATGTGAACGGATGTAGTTTGCTGTCATCCCTTTGGTGATGTAACACATGTACGTCCCCCCGCCCCTTTATTACCTCAAGGCCGACGTTCCGCGTTTGAACTCTCGTCTTTCCCTCCTCTTCCTCCGTCTAGTCGGCAGGTGCGCACGGCGCCGGGCCGGAGCATGCTGAAGAGCACCAGTGTGAGCGGCGAGATCTACACATCGGAGCGCACCGACGGCAGCCAATCGGACACGGCGCTGGGCACGGTGGGCACGGGTGGCAAGAAGAGGCGCTCCAGCCTCAGCGCGAGGGTGGTGTCCATCGTCTCCAACAGACGCAGTCGCAGCACCTCGCAGATCAGTGGGCCTGGTGAGTTCAAAGGTCAAGGCCCGGCCTGAATTAAAGAGACGCCTGGTGGAGTTGGGTTGCAATGGATGTGGCTCTGATATTTCAATTGGACTCAATGAAAGGCTGCTGTTTCACTTCAAAGTGCGTGTTTGGGGTTTGTGAGCCTATAGCTGGCTCATGGCGTTGTCTGACGTCATGAAAACGGCGACCAAAGCCCTAGAGAATCAGTAACAGCCAAAACGGCCTTTCGTCGGCGGTTTCGAGCTCACGTGTATAACTCAGACAGCACACAATCAAGAGCTCTATTGCGTGTTTGTACTCTCGCCTAGAACCCTGGTGGCGCTGTCTGAGAGGGCGAGGTGAGCTAGCTGTTCTCAGCCTGCCTGGGCTCAACGTGTGCTGGGGAAAGAGAGGCTGCTTGAAAGGCTCCCAATGCACTCCTCTTTGTTGCTGACATAAAAATCCATTAAAAAGTAACCTGGGGCCTTAGGGGTCCCTCCCCCACTCCTCGTCGTTATATAGCGGTAAGACTGGTGTTCCGTTGATAGTTTCCCTCTTTGTCGCCAACACATTAGTATTCCTGTTGGGGTAAGAGAGAGAAGGTACGAAGGATAGTCTTTTTTCCTATAATGTGTATTGTCTTATTCCTGCTGTACAACAATCTTCAAATATATTTTTTTAGCTGCTTCATCTGATTTAACTAAACCTAACTACGCAATTTCAGCGTCATGTGTCATCGCGTACTGGCCCTTACCTTGGTGCATGTTATTGTCCGTATCAATGTCGCGGTCGCCGTGGGGCAATAAACCACAGATAATTGTTGAATTTACCGAACCCTGGAATATGAAAAAGTTGAGCCCTTTGTCCCGAAACGCTTGAGCATCCTCGTGCTTTGCCGAACTCTCCATCCCTCTCCAGCCCATTGTTCAGCTGTGATTGGTTCGAAATGGCAATGACCGGAAAGAGTGCTTTCACCACATGATTCTTTCTCTTACTATTGGGTCCTTGGTCCTCACTGAGGTTGCCGTGGTGACCATGCCCCAGAGATGTCACCGTGCTCTACGTCGTGTTTTTCAACTTTATCCCCAGAAAAGGGTCACGCACACAAAATGGCCTGATCCTCTATAGGTGATTCTATGTGTGGAATGTTTGAACTCCACAGAAAGGGAGTGGGTGTGCTAACTAGGTCGCTGACTGCATTCTCATCTGTGCTTTTTCCCTCCGCTCTTCTTTTCCAGAGGGGAAGGGGAAAAAAGAGAAGGGTCCCTCCATCCAGAGGAGCACAGAGACAGGCATGGCCGTGGAGATGACCCGGAACATGAGTCGACAGTCCAGTAAAGAGTCCGCCAACGGAACCATGAACAGCTACAACTCGGAAGGAAAGTCAGTACAACCTCCTGCGCTCTTCCTCCCTCTCTTCCTCTCTCCATTTTCCTCGCCGACAACGTTTCTTTACCCTCAAACTCAACCGTCCACTAGATCCATGGTGGCTTGATTTCATGCGGTAGAGTTGGTTGTATGTTTTCACTGTTTTCTCCGCTGTTCCAGTCTGCTGTTTGGCGGGGTGCGTCTGGGACAGCCGGGCAACCAGTTCAGTGACTTCTTGGATGGTCTGGGTCCGGCCCAGCTGGTGGGCAGACAAACGCTCGCCACACCTGCCATTGGTGAGTCAACGCAGCGCTGTTCGCTTCTCTCGCTCGTATTGCAGATGTCAATTTTCTTAATTAACATTTCAGTACCTAGTTCGACTTAGGCCAAAGGCCCAGTGCGGTCCGAAAATGTCTGTCAGGGAGAGTATTCTGTAGGCGACTGGCATGGTTGTTGAGGACTTGATCCCCACTGTGATCCGTGTTGTCTTGAGGACTTGACGGTGTGAAACATGGCTGGAGGGGAGAGGGGCCGTTGTCTTGCAGACTGAGTTGAGGACGCTCCATCCATCCTCGACCGATGGCCAGCTGAGATGGATTTAATAAAATCGCCTTTATCGTCGTGTCAAGTCCCGTTCAGTCATGTTTGGGCAAAGCAATGTAGGCCCTATTTCATCATACCAAGACACACAATGATCCGTGCAAAATGAATGTTTGACTTTGCCCTCATGGATTTTAGGTCCTTGTCCGCCGTACGTATTTACCAAGGACTTAGGGATATGGTAGAAGGAGCAGGCGGTGGCCGTGATTTTACACATCATTGATTGTAGGGTGTTCGTTATAAAGTGTCCAAGGGGAGGGTCAGCCTGGATGAGGGGCTCAGGAGGTCACTACAGGTCAACTTAGAGGTGCTGTTTTTACGCAATCCAGTCCAACGCAACGGCCAACCCCCCCTCCGCCGCCTCAAACAGATAGCCGTCATTCCGCCCCTACCCGGGGAAGGTCTTTAAAATGTGTTGGCTTACGCCTACGCCATCGGACGGAGCGGTCCCATTTCCTGTTTCCTCCTTAGTAATGTCAACCGAATCTCTGCTTCGTCCTCGTCCCAGGTGACATTCAGATCGGCATGATGGACAAGAAGGGTCAACTGGAGGTGGAGGTGATCCGAGCTCGGGGCCTGGTACAGAAGCCTGGATCCAAATCCCTCCCTGGTGAGACTGTTTTGGGTACTCGAGCTACACCCGAAGGACTGCACTGAGATGAAGCCTGTTTCTTATCCCAGTCATATTCAGTGGCTATCGGGGAATGCCTTTGAAATGTGTTCTTGTGTCAAGCTGTATAGTTTAACATGCAGTCTCTCGCTCCGAGAATCCAAAGTGTCCGCGCGGTTACAGCCACACGGAAGCACGCTCAGGACGACCGGTAGCCTAGCAGATAGTGCCAGTAAACCAAGGTTGCCGGTTCGAATCCCCCTGAGCCGCCAAGGTGGACGACGTGTCTGTGAGCCAGGCACTTAACTGTAATTGGGAGCAGGACAGCGGTGTCCGAGCCTGTGACCCCCACGCGCTGAGGGGGACTTGGGTAATTAGCACCCACATTTATTGAGTTTAATTTGATTTGCCTTTCTTTCAGCACCATACGTCAAGGTTTATCTGCTGAACAACGGAGCGTATGTGGCCAAAAAGAAAACCAAGATCGCACGGAAAACGCTCGACCCACTGTACCAGCAAGCCCTGCAGTTCGAGGAGAGCCCACAGGGTAAAGTCTTACAGGTATGAGTCAAGTCACGCCCTGTCCACCGGGCAATGTTGAAAAACCAATACTCGTGTTCCATGTAGTAAGAATATAAGATATGTGAAAACTAAAAGCTTTTATGGTGTGACATTTTTTTCTATATATTTTGGGGCATTTTGTGCTTCATTAGGCGGTGGGGAAAGATGCAGACGATATTTTTATGAAAGACCAGTGGGGCCAGATTTCAACCGGCAGCGTTATTTTTAAGCTTTAAATGCCAGGATGGCATTTTGGCTTTTTGTACTGAATGATTTGATTCATTTTGAGAAAGACGAGATGTACCCAAATTAACTCTACTGCTATCAGTTAAAATATATACAAAAGAATGTTGACAAGGCTGAATTCTTTTTCCCGTGCAGGGAATAGCCTGCTGTCTGGGGCTATAAAAACATGACAGTGAGCTTGTGACATTGAACTTGTGCGGTGCTTGGGCCTGTTGCTACTACGCACAGCTGCACAGTCGGGTTAGGGTTTGTGTTAAGGTTAGGGAGTGAAGTGTATTAAGGGTACAGGTTTGCAATGCCGGCAGCTTTTCCCAAACCCCAAAGCCTCCTTGTTTTTCAACTGGTGTTTCAGTATCAAACTCTGAAACTGAATGTAGCCCTGGTATGTGGATATTTACCTTCCAGTAAATGTGCTAGGGTGACTACTGAATGAGACACATGCAAAGGTTTCCCTTTAATTGCTAACTGTTTTGATAAGTTTTGTTAACTGTCCCGTTTTGCTCTGTCCCATTTTCTCACTACTCACCATGCTATTAATACACATGTAGATTTATTACGTAGTCGGCAGGACATGTTACGCCATTATTTTAGGTAAATGTTTTACATTAATTATATTTCTTTAAATTTAATTAAATGTATCATCTGAAGAAAACAAACCTAAAAATGAACTAAATATTATACTAAATACTAAACTAAATATTATAATTTGTAGGTGATCGTCTGGGGAGACTATGGACGAATGGACCATAAAAGCTTCATGGGAGTTGCACAAATCCTATTGGAGGAGCTAGACTTATCAAGCACAGTGATTGGCTGGTACAAGTTGTTCCCGCCCTCCTCCTTGGTGGACCCCACATTAGCCTCCCTGACTCGACGTGCTTCCCAGTCGTCATTGGACAGCTCCTCGGGCCCACCAGGCACTCGATCCTAGAGGACCAACGGGGAATAGATTTACCAATCTTAGTGGACCAATGGGACAATAGCTATCTTATTGCTTTTGTGAAACGAATGAACGTTACAGTAGAGATTAACGGACAAACATCATTTTAGAACAACAACAATCAAGAAACCGAATCACGATGATGAAAAAAGCTTTGTTGAGATCTGACAATCACTCCTGTCAACGTTTATTTTGTGGTTTGCTTTAGAGAGCTCTACATTTCGATGTTTCATTTTAGTAAAAAAAATCATCATCGTTTGTTCTCGGTTGTGATCTAAGAACTAGAGCTGTTGGTAATGAACAATGTCCAATAGCTAGGTAGGGCTGCTCTGTAGTCGAGCGATAAGGAGACACTCGATTTATATGAGATACTTTGTAGAAACGGAATTATCCATCATAATTAAAGAAGCAGGGTGGTGGTTTCTAGCCAAACCATCAAAAAAACAAAAATGTACAGTATGTTAGCGTCAGAATGTATGGACCCAAGACAGAGGTGTCATCCTCCCTGCCATCCTGGAGGAGCGTAATGTCCACTGCGCTGTGGCCCCTGTCCGGCTCGCAGGCAGACTGCCAGCACTCGGCCTCCAGGTTAGAGTGTTTCTGGGTGGGGTCGGTCAGGATGAGCAAGGACCTCCCTTCTGGTGCCTAGACTTTGTAGATTCACAATTCTGGTCCTTATCTGTCAAAAAAATATTTTATTTGTTTTTAGAATGTTTACCATGGCTGGTCTAAGCCACTCTTTTATTTTCATCTTTTGTTGCTTTAAAAAATGTCTCTCCATTTGTTACTTATGGCACAAAAATGTTTTTATGATGAGTATGAGGTTTACGAAATGTTGTCTGATACTGTATGTGTGCATGGAGATAAAAAAAGACACAAAGTGAAAAAAATTATAGAGAAAATAAAATTATGTGTCTGCAATGAGATGCAGGGGACTGTTCGGAGACAGAGCTTAAATTAAGATTTTTACACTTGACTGAGATTAGAGTGGAATTACTATACTATGTTGTTTTCTTCATTCAATCACAGACAAAAAGTCCAACCAGTATTCTTTGTATAGATGTATATTAGATCTCCAAGGAGGTTGACCAATTAATAGAATTATTAATGTCACTTTGAAGTATCACCAGGGTGTGAACAAGTCACTGTAAAAAAAATCAACTTCCACCCTCACATTAAAAAGATACTATTGTCAGTGTATCTTTCATTTCGCAGTTTTTGGAAATACCTTCTTCTCACCCTTAACACATGTTTGGGGTTTTTATCCAAAACTTAAGTTTACATTATTTTGAGATTTTCAATGCAAGCACAATAAGCTTGATTTTTTTACGGCAAAAAGTTTATCTTTTTGGAGAAAAAAAAAAAAAAAACAGAAAAAAAATTACTGATTGCAAATTAGATTTTTTGTTTAAATTCTTAGGTTTCTCAATTTTATGGAAAAACAAAATAGATAAGTTGCTCACAATTTTCTTGTGCATCTCTGTGAATGTGAAAAGTAACCAATCAGATTGATCTGTCAGGACACGAACACCAATGCTCATCCTCTGTCAGGCCTGCTGACTCCTCCCACACTGGAGGGGGCACGGCCAGCATGACTCGGATTCGTTCCAAGCTGCATGCACATTTTGTAAAACAAAATCGATACTGGGGGGGAAAAAAAAGATTTAACCGAACTAGATGTGTGTTAGTTCCACATGCCGTAGACCCGCTTGTATGTTGCATGCACTTGTACAGTTTGCTCGTACTTAAATATAAAGAGATAAACCAAGAAACCGAAGCCATTCACATCACGCGAAGACATTCGAAATGATCCGCTGCAGTCAAGTGTAGTTCACGTCATTCATCCCGGTGCTGAATGTCTCAAATCTAATTTATCACAGAGATTATGTTGATGTCTTTTTGATCCTACTGAGCGTGCGCTGTACTGTGTTACTAGCCGACCTCACCACCCCTTCTTTCATACATATATACTGTTACCGTACACATCATAGTTGACCTCTAAGGGGCTAACACTATATGGTTAAATGTGTATAAATCAGATCAATCTATATACAAAGTATAGTTATGTTGAACATAATGATGTAATTACATATATGGATACATATAAAACATTATTTAGAGTATAATGCAAAAAAATTATTGCGTATTTTTGGTAAATATTCAACAACCAAACGACCAATCAGGTGACTGGTATTTGCAAAAAGGGCAAGTCTAATTATTGGGCTGTTGTTATGTGGTCCCCAGGGACCACTGGTAGACTTCTAAAGTCTGCCAAGGAACACTTCTGTACTACACGGCTTTCGGTTAGTCCCAACAGGCCAATCTTGAGTGTACTAGGCCATACTTTATACCGCTCAGAAGCTGACATTACTACACATCTCTACGCTTGCTTTGAAACTACATTCTACAACCCTAGTCGTTTACAGAAATAATTAATTTACGTTCCATATTCAGCAAGGCTAAGTTATTCCTTTTACTTTATCAGTATTATTGGGAGAGGAAAACAATGCTGATTGTTTACAATTTCTGTGTTCCACTGAAACAACAACTATAAAAGAAAATTATTAGGAGAAAAAAGAAAGTATTCACTGCAAAACTTCTTGTTTGTATAACAAATGTGGCTCAGATGATGTGTATGTTTTATATATAAAAAAAAGAGTTCATTTTTATTATTTACAAATAAAAAGAATGTGTGGAAGAAATTTCACTCATACCTGCCGTCCTTATTCCACAGTCAACACTACGCATACCATTTAGATATGATTGGAAAAACCTTTTAAACGAATGAAATAGTCCCCAGACTGCATACTAACACTCAAGGCAAGCAAAGCAAACAAAGTGTTTGAAAGATTTGAAATATTATTCAAGCCCAGTTTACAATCATATATTTTTTCTAATACAGATGATATATTAAAATGTATTTCTTAGGAACTAGATTATGCAATTCACCAGAATTACTGTAATAGAGTAACAAATGAAAATGCTTTGTAAAATAAATGGTATCTTTTGCTATGCTATCTTATTACTTGCTTGTGGGAAAACTAATATTTTCCAGAGTCCCACAAATTCAACCCTCCATGCCCTCTGTCATTCTCTGATAGGCATCTAAGCAAAGCACAGAGAAACCAAACTCCCAGGAAGAGTGAGAGAGAGAGGCAGAAAAGATAGGGAGAGAGAGAGAAGGGGGATGTGGGTTAGAGGTTCTCTGTGAATCTGACCATGTGCTGTCACTCAAACGTGACAGTGATATAACTGTACATTTAGATCATCAGTGGCGCTCATAAAATAATAAAGCGGTATCTTAAATCTATTAAACAACTGGAATCTGTCACAATCCAGGGCTAATGTTTTAAAAATGTGAAACTGATAATTAGTGGATTTGACGACTAGCATCGAAAGACATTTCTGTAACCGAGAAGAACAATACACTGAAAATGACCGTATGTAAATAATGACCTATATTGCCACATTCAATTTGTGACTGAGTTTCTATTTACTATTGACTGTGTAATCTCACAGATGCCATCTTTCATTGGTTGAAAAATATTCCAAAGACATTGAAATCAAATGCCCCAGGCACTGACCTATGTACCCTTATATTTTTTAAGTCACACCCTTATAACATCGCGGATAGCTATTGTGTGGCAAGATTTGGTCAGTTTACATTTACACAAATGAAGTGTTTTGTCTTTGAAGCGATATTGACAAAACCACTAAGTCAATGTTTTTTTATTTAAAAAATCAGAACACTGTTTATCGTGTGGGGCACTTGAAAAGGAAAGGTACTCTTGTTGTAGACCTTGATATGGGCCAGTTCCCTCAGAACAGGAAGTGTGTACTTATACCTGAATTATGTCAAGCTACACTCATGTCTAGCGATGCAAAGAAAGCTAAATGTATATACAGCAATATGAACTCTACAAGGTAGCTTTGACTTTGTGTACTTCCTTTATCCCTGACTATGTTAGTTCCTCTCAATGAATGCTACAGTTGTGCCAAAATGGCCTCTCGTGCGACCTCAAACATGACGCATGTCAACATGGGCCCCAGAGATTTATGTTCCACATCCTCTCATTAAGAAAGTAGAGGGCCCTCTCAAGCAACATCTGCAGGCAATCTAGCCCCTGACCCTTGTCACTGGATCAGAGATCACGACGTGTGTGTGTGTTTGTGTGGACCAGAACTAATACAACACAGTCAAGATACTTATCTTCCAGCTCCCAGGAAGTGACCTTGTCCATTAGGTCAAATGGTGCAGATCTTTATGGTTTATCATTCATATAAAATACAGAGTGGAAATGAAAATATAACCACATTCATTATTTTGCTATTTTTTGTTTATGTTGACCTCTTGAGTTTTTTACATTTATTGGAAATGGTCTGGAAGCAGTCCAGGTAGCCTAGCCTATATTGTGCATCAAGCTTCCTGCCATTGGTCTATGTTTTCAAGAAGTTATAGACGGATTTTGCCTATGCCAAATAACGCAAGGCTAGATATTTTTTAGCATTCAAAAGTTGCTAAAGTTAGAATTCAGTGTATAAGATGTTGGTCTGTAGTCACACTACTGTGACTTGTTTGGAGACATTAAGTTATATTGTGTGTTGACAGAGCTGGGGCTTAATGCTTTAAATCTACTGACCAAACATTGTTGGAAACAAGACACCTTCTGAAGCAGCTGGAAAGTGTGTTTGGCAAAGAAAACAGATGCACTGTATATAGCTGCCCCAGAGAAACCCTTGAGTACAGCTGGGACAATTCATGAAAGCTTCTGCTTTTGTCAGTGTTTCTTTACTCAGAAAACACTGTAATATTAGAAAGAAACATACATGAATACAATAAAAGTAACAATAATGTATTTTGTTGTCCAAAAAGCGATTAATATCTTGTGAAAATACTAGAAGAAATGTAATTAACTTAGAAGCAATATGCATCTTCAGGGACTGAAGGAAATCCAGTGAAGTGCTTGCTCAGCAATTAGAAGACTACGTACTTTACAGTGAAAAGAAGTCTTGGAAGGAATGGCCACACTGATTGGTAACATTTTTATCTTCAGCATTGTATTCAGCACAATTATGACACAAAGAACAATTTCAGTAAACAGAGGTATGAAAAAGCCTGCATGAAATGTGGAATATATTACAATCACAGTCTACCAAAGCAATTTGCTTCAGTTGTAGATTCTAATGGAGGTCACACAGAATACTTTCCTAAAAACAAGAAATTGTCCTTTATTACAAACAAATGTCTTGTGTATAGGTTGCATATCTTAACACGTTCCATGCATAGCTACAACACCGGACAACCGTTTAATAACTGGGATGAACAGTAATTCGATTCACACGCATTACCCTAAAATGATTACAATTAATGTGTGCTACATCCGAAGGATGGGCCCCAAGACTGCTAACGGCCTAATGAGTTACTAACCATTCCACACCAGCAGGGGGTGTCGTTTTGTTAGTGCATCGTCGGTCTAAGGAGAATATACAGAGAACCTATTGTGGTCTGACGTCTCAACGCTAACTACTGGTGTTGGATCTTACTTTGACCAGTTCTGACAATAGGAAAGTAATTCTCCTGCAACAGGAAATGTGACTTGTGCGTGGATTGCTGTTAGTTCCTATTTTGGTTGGGACTGATACAATTTTTGTTGGGGTAAATAAAGTCATTTTAAAGTAAGAAATACTAACTTTACAAGCTTTTTAAACCATATAAATACAGCACCAACTTTTGGTTACACTTTATTTTGTGAGTCCAAGTTTCCATTTGTAAATGTTATATGTATTTTGTTGAAAGTTAGTTGATAGTATTACTATATTTTGATAAGCAATTGCTTGCTACGGTTAGGGTTAGGTTAAAATTAAGAACTATTTTTTTAGGGTAAGGGTTAAGGTTAGGTTTCGGGTTAGGATAATGGTTAAGGTGTGGGCAAGAATTTGGGGTTAGTAGATCGTTAAAATGTTACTGACAGTCAGTAGATATTTTGTAGAGAATCTGCTGAAACCCTTTTGTGAATCTCAAAATAGTGTTTCCCAACACTTCCACTTTAATGTATTGTATATCACTCGTTTTCATGGTTGTCCCACTTTTCCAAAGATACATGTTCTCTCTGGATATGAGCGTTCGATAAATGTCAATGTAATTATGGAATAGTATTCAGTAGATTCATCATAGCTTGAGGTGAAGAGAAAGGGAAATGTCTTTTCACTGAATCAGAAAAACAAAGGCCACAGCCTTCCTGCAACTTCCTTTGCAGCAAACCGTTATTCCGACAAGCACATTTAATTCATATTGGATATGACTTGGTAAAGAAACAAAATAAAAAAAGTTCCATATCCCCTTTAATTAGTTAACTACTTTTTTAATCACCAACATCTTCACCAATAGAAAAAAGAAAAGTACCTCTTTACACTATCATTTTGTAACTGGAAAATGTAAAAGACATATGCCAGTTTAACATTAAACCTATCCATTATATGCTACATATTTTTCAAGAGAACAGTTGACAGTGGTTGCCTGTCGTCAGTCTTGCGCATTTAAAAACACAAATGTGTCTCTGTAATTATTTATGGATTGTATGTCACGTGGTTGGTGTGACTGTTGCAGCTGACAGAGAAATAAGAGGCAATTCTTTACGGAATTATTAATAAATCCAATACGTTCATAATTATTATTTTTAAGAGAGTCTAGAGTTTATGTCGTTGTAAGTGGCGCGCGGGCTGGTGGAATTCACAAGGACTCTTGCGCTGTGAGTGCTTCCATATAGGCTCAGGCTGGAGAAGATATTTTATACAGAAGCCATACCGTTTGCGGTTTATGTTTCCATCGACTGGAATATGTTTTAACTTCTGACTGAGTGGAAAATTCATTACTCTATATTCTACTTTATGGACCATTCAAAGACGTCTGGTAATTTTGCACTTTAACAGGAAATAAATTGTATGAGCACTGGCTGCTGTTCGCATGCTTTTTGCCTCAACGTCAACGGAATTAATTTGTGGTTTTCAATGCGACTTGTGATTTAAGCGCTCGGACACAACCTATCAATCTCTAAGCATTATGCGCTTGGCTGTGGGCTTTTACTGGTTTCTAAAGACAGAGGACATGCTGACACAATATAATACAAAGATACGGAACTGTCATAAATAAGTTGACACTTGCTTAAACGACTATTCGTGTGGTGCAGTGCGTTCCTTAGTTAACCGATGCCTTGCTATCATCACGCGTCTCTTCGTCGGATACCTGTATTGGAAGCAACAGGCTGCTCGCAGTGCACTCATGAGAAAGTCTGCTTTCATGTGAGATTCACACCTTATGTTTGTGCAACACGCTTTGAACTGAATGTAAGCAGAAAATTGTACTGACAAGAGCCCGTTTAAACTCACTTGGACAGTGGTGAACATATGTTGGGAACAGACGCACCCAACTAAGAATTGCAGGGGCAGTGCATTTCGTTTACGCGCAGGCAACACGGCTGTGGAAAACCAAATGTTACATGTGGAGTGGTGACGGTTCATGAGATAGCGAAAGAGGGCGGTCAAAACACTACACAGGCTGAACCGCGTGCCTTGGCTTTTGTTTCATATCTAACTCCCGGGAGCTGGAATACTTAATTTTCAGTTCATTCAGACAGCTTCACGTCTAGGTCTACACCTTCAAGACAGATACGCATGCCCCAGAGGATCTCCGCAAGGCAGCACTCTATGCCCGCCCTGGTGATGCCATGCCACGCAACCACAGCGGAGATGAAGGCGGCACGGGGCTCTGGATGAAAACCTCGCCGGGTCATCGCGCGGAGGGCTACGACTTGAAGGATGTGGAGTCCGGACGAAGGATGATGAACAACGCCAGTGCCGGGGATGGTTTGCTGTCGGCCGCCAGCGCAACAAGCACCGGAGGTTCAGAGAGACTGAGGGGAAAGCAGGGGGCCCGGCTGAGCTTGTTGGGCAAGCCGCTCATATACAGTGCTCAGAGCGGTCGAAGAAACGTCCGATACCGGAGGCTACAAAACGTACTGTACAACGTGCTGGAAAGACCACGAGCATGGGCGTTCATCTACCACGCGTTTGTGTAAGTTCAACTTTTCATTCATCTATCATCTGCGTGCTATTCTTGCGCAGTTGTTTTATGTTGTGCTCCACCTGTAGCCTCCTCCTGGAGGGAGACTGATGTATATTCTACCATGACAGATGTTTGGACCAGGCATGCAAAATGTTTTTTCTTGAAATGTCCTCTCGTTCAGTAATTTTCCAACCAGAAATTTCGTATAACAGGTTATTTAGTTAGTTACGGAGAATGCGCTACCCTTGTTTCGCAACACATTTCTTTTACTTTCATAACTCTTATTCAATAAGAATTGGGCGACCTTAGACTACCATTTGAAAGGAATAGTTAGGACGGCGAGAGCATTATTTTAAAACACAATTCCTGCAAGTCTATCCATTCGGCAAAAAGGTGGAGATAATCAACACAAACTAAGACAATTGTCGCAGGCTTGACTAACTCCCAATTTAAAAATGCTTGGCCGGAGCCCGCAATGGTTCTCAAACGTTTTACACTGTGATTCACCTCAGAAAATATTTCACTGAATATATATCCATCAAAGGGAGCACCGCGTACCACCAGTGGTACACGAACCGTAGTTTGAGAACCAGTCTAAGCGACTGCTTATGTCTGTAACCTTCCTTTAGAATAGACATGATGGACAAACAACGCAATATTTGACATAAACAATGTGCATTCCAGAATTATTGTCACTCTTTGTAAACATGAAGAAAAAACTAGGAAAAAATCCAATTGTACGTATCAGCTTGATCTGACTTTCAAACTATGAGAGAAATCTTACCTTCAATTTTGCAAAAAAATATTGTTAAAAGAAGAGAAAAAAGTTATTGATGATTAAATATCTTTCAACACGTGTAATTTAAAAAAATATTGTCAACCTACAAATTCTTATAATGGAAATGAAATAGAAATGTCTCCCTATTAAGCCATCGTTGGACCTACCAAAGGTACAATGATCGAAAGCATTTCTCCCGGGCCACACCAAAAGGTCTCACTGACCTCAGAATCAAACTTTACAGTGGTCATCCCTGACCCCTGACCTACACCACGGGGTGACTTGAGGCGGAAAGCCCTCAAGCAAAGACCAAGGACTTTAAAGAATCCTGAGAGATTCTGCATGACTGAACAGTCTCCGGTCCCGTGATCAGACAAAGTTCTGTTATTTTGGCATGAAATATTAAATGATAGGGTATCGATAATCGGGGAAACAAGTTTTTGAGAAAAAATGTGAATCTCGTGATTACAAATTAGTTTCTTCGTTTTACAATTTTACCTCAAATAAAGGTTATATTTCACAGTTATTTTGAGTTGAAGATCAAGCTGATTAGCCACAATAACGTTATCTACTTGTTCGCTCATTGTTAACCAGGTTGGCAATCATTCTGGAGGGCTCTATATAGATTTGCCATAGCTCTTAAACATAAACAAAAAAATTATATGCACTATTATAACATGGCGATCATCTGCTGCTGTTGTCATATTTTGTGCTAAAGCCTACTCATCTTCAACCCATAACGAATTAAGTTGATGTGCTACTGAGACCAGTGTAAACGAAGGTCGAAAATGAGTGCCAGCTATGGAAATATCAAGTGCAGTAAACCCCATTCAGGGTCATCCATATAAAAATTACCTAAAGGAGAACCACTTTACAGCACAGTTTTTTAGCTAATTATGGATTTCAAAACCCCTTCTCCGCATGACTCACACAGTTGAATTGTTTAAACTACGCAAGAGCTTTTGTAGAAGAAACTTTGGACACAATGCAAATACTGTCTTTTCAAATAATATAATGAACTGTTGAGTGGTCTGATGACTACTGCTGTATATGCAGTTGTGGCTAAAAGTATTGGCCCCCTTGCACTTTCTGCAAATAACTCACATTGTCTCAAAAAACAAGTGGAAATCGACCAAAGTATTTGGTCTCCACAATTCTTTATTACATGGTTAATATTGCAGAGCCAGAACCTAGTGTATCATTTGAAATCTGAAAATAAACAGAAATGGCATTGACTAAATAATTGACATCCTCAAATCAATATTTGGTAGTACTGCTTTTGTCTAAAATAACTGAGCTTCTTATAGTCACATGAGATTTCTTTACCTTTGTACGTCTGTACCTCTGTACTGACTGTCTGGTCTCTTCTTGTTCGAACCTCTCCAGATCTTCTCGATTTTACACGTGCCTCCCAACTGCTGTTTTCAAATCTCTGCAGGTTTTCAATGGGACTTTTATATGGACTTACTGCTGACCACTTGCTGGTGCTTTTTCAAGTTTCGGGTCATTTACCAACTAAAAACAGATTACTTTTGACAGGGATCCGGCTTACAGACACTGGATTAGTCATTGTTACTCCAAAATGCTTTGGTGTTCCCTGATTTATTGATGCCAAGCACACTTTCAAAGCACACAGTGCCAAAGGGGTCCAAGCAACCCCAAAACATCACTGAGCCTCGACCGCGTTTGACTGTCGGCGAAGGTGTACTTTTCTGTTTTCTGTAAACCAAGTCATGGTGTGACTCGATCTTATCCGTCCACAGGAGATTGTCCCTGAAGAATTGTGGCATGTTCAGTTGTGTGTCAGCAAATTGCACGCAAAGCTAACTAACTTGGCCTAATACACTCAACGGTAGCTAGCTGGCTGACGTTATGTTGCATATAAGATCAATCTGGTGACGTCCATTTTATTTTTACCACTAATTGTTTTTACCGTTTGCCTTCTTTAAAGGGAGGTGTTGTGTTGTCAGACAGCAATGCACCTCAGGCCAACTCTTCGTCAGTTGAGGATGCATTGAGGGAACGTTTAAAACAATATTGCGATGTACTTGAACTATGCAACCCACGAATGTGTGTTCTTCTGCTTGGCCCAGAGGGTAATCAGACCAGATACAGGAAGGAGTCAATCCTCACAGTGCCTTGGCGTGTCTGTCCATCTGGGCACTGTCAGATGGCTTCTCTTATTGACTGGCAACCAGCTGCGTTTGATTTCCCGTGTGTGACACAAGACCGATTAGAAGAAGGAAGAGTTTTGAGCTTCCACGTTCGGGTTATAAAGAAGGGGTCCTGTGTGCGTATGTTGGGTTGTACATTGTCTACACATTTGGGGTCACAACTCCTCATTTAACTAATTTGCAGGCTCCCAATCAAACAGAACATTTTCTTTCAACACTTCATTGCTCCAGAGAGCCTTTGAAAGAATAGGATAATGTCCATGGTGTTTCTCACAATATGATGTATCTGGTGTATCTCCTACTGCTGAATACGATTCTTCACAAAAACCCAGAACATTTTAAGAAATGTCTGGGGTCAGTTTTATCTGAACTGTCTGATTTCCTCTTTTCACTCGTTCTCTATTATTTTTTGTGTGCTAAAGAAACGTAGCCAGCTTGTTGGATTATATTCCATCAGTGTGTCTACTTAGTTAAAAATAATAAGAGGATGAGTTATGTTTGTATAGCTGATCAAAAAACTGCTTGCTCACTCTCTCAAAGGACATGTAGACACACACTCAAGGAGGCTTCTGGGCTGCAGACGTTTGTCTCTCCGGGAGCACATGGTTGGTTGGTTGATGGCTGGAGATTTAGTGAATTAGTTCTTACAGCCCTGGGGTCTGTGAGGAAGAGGGGGAGACATCCACCCACTCTCTATATCTCTTAGCTATAAATCAGCATACAAAACCTAATGGCACCGGATTATACTGGATAAGAGGTTGTTGTCATTTAAATGAAGTGTACATGCTTTTTACTGGGTCTCATGCTTTCAGAAGTTTCATGGAACCACATATTAGCGATTCATTTGCGACTTTCAACTGTAGGCCCATTTGCAGTTATATCGGTTGGCATTGGAGTGTTCATAGTCGTCGGCTATTTTGTCTTTAGAAATTTCGAGGTATTTATATCACAGCTGTAAAAAACGTCTGACAAATAACTACGAGCATTGGCATTTCCTTGTCTGATTTGTCGTGTAATTATAATGCCTTTGTCTTATGTGGGTTCGTATCACAGTCACGGTAATATTACTTTTTCTTTAAAAAAATAAATGACTTAACGACTGTAATTTTTTATGTCGTTATTAAAGAGAGGATTTAATCATGCAAATCCCACCGGTTCAGTTTCAGCTATTATTTTGCTTTTGTATATGCTTTATGTACCTGTGGCTGTGAGTGTGTGTTGTGTTTGTTCAAATCTGTCTTCAAGTGGTTTTTATTTGACTGACAAGCTCAGAAAATGGTGGGTATCAATGAAATGTCTGTTACCAGAGATTTGTGGAGTTACAAATATTTAAACAGAAGCTTATACAGACATATTTCGATGGACCACAACAAATTAGCAAGCTAATGACAAACTGGGTCCTTTAGGGTAGTTAAAACAGCTGTTAGCAAACGGATGATAACTTCAGTAGTAGCTATTTTTCAGTCAGAAATCTTTACTAGGACATGTTTAGACTGAAGGTATAGGCTAAGGTAAATGTGATTAAGGTACCTGACACAAGGCAAGCAGTTGGCTTATTTAAGTCTACATCCTGAAGGGATATGTTCATCCAATTTTACTTCCTGAAAGGATATCACATGATTGACTGTATAACTATGGTAATGAGCTAGATGTATACAACATCGTTCTGATGGGCTTTTCATAAGGTAATGATATTATAAAATTCAATATTGAATAAAAGTAATACAAATTACTTGTTTACCGGAGTGTTAGATCCTAATATTGTTGACACATGGAACACAAGCAGGGCACATGTATTTTGTCCATTTTATTTCACCATGTTGGAGATCGAGGACTGAGACAGTCTTTGTGCCTAGCAGTCTGTATCACCGCCTGTCCGGGGGCTTGGTCCACGCTGACTACCTCCCTCTGGTCCCCCAACACTCAGACAGAGCCACCATTCATCTTACTTCTGGATTAACAAGCTCTTATCCTTGCAAGTATGTCTGGGGGCGGGAAAGAGTGGTGAAATGGATACGCTCATGGAACCTGCCCCATCGTCGGCTTCCAGGTGATGGCGCTTCCAAAACGATCCCCTCTTCCCCAATATAATGCACTTCTTTTGAAGGTCGGGGGGGAAAGAGGAGAGAAAGGGAGCACTAAACGGTTATCCGAACCCCATGCTCTCAGATGACGGAAAACTATTCTGATCTCCGTGTACTCTAGGGCGCGGGTTCACAAGTCTGGCCGGGGTTAATGGTCAGGGTGCCTGTGGTGGATGGAGACATATGTTCGAACATTGACAGTAGACCTTTTGTCCATCACCCCGTGGTGTTACGCAAGACTGTATAAGTGCAGCGTCACCCTTGTTTGATGGTAAGGCACTGGCTAGGAACGTTGTGTCAGAAAGCGAACGGTTGCTAGATTGAATCTGGGAGACACATTTTTTTTATTTCGTTTCGCCTGCGAGCGAGGCATGTAACAGAACCGAGAACCTAACATGGAACCAGCTTCACTTTAAATGCAGAAGTTACATTTCTTTTTTGAGTGTTTGTGCAACTGACAAATAAAGCAACGTAATCCTCAAAATCTTTAGTGTGTTGTTCGGGATGGAGAAAAGTGCACATTTGAAAGTACACATGAAAGTACTACGTTATCTTCCTGATTACCCACTCCTCACTCATCTGGCGTTGTAATGGTTGTGCCGACCTCCAGCAGGCCGGCAGCTGTCAACACACACCGATGTCACCAAGGAGATCATGAATCCACACTACTGCTGTACAGTGACAGACATCACAGCCAAATTGGTGGTGCCAATGGCTGTGCACTTTACCGCTGTGGCTGTGCACTTTACCGCTGTGCACTATTCCGCTGTGCACTTTAATGCTGTGCACAATACCGCTGTGAACTTTACCGCTGTGCACTTTAGCGCTTTGTACTTTACCGCTGGGCAATTTAGGGCAATGTACTTTAACCCTGTGTACTTAAACGCTGGGCACTTCACTGCTGTGCAACTTAACTCTGTGTACATTAACGCTGTGAACTTTGCTGCTTTACCACTGGGCTAAGACCATGCAGCACATCCCATAACATTACAGACACTGCGGAATGAACAGGGAACCCTGCTGATAGCTACTGATCCTAAAAGGATGGATAACTAGGTAATGTAAACTGCCACCGAAACCGGGCTAAAGTTGGAAAGCAGGATATTTTTTGCTGTACAGAATGTGTCACCATTGTCTTTTAGGGTACCGATGTGGCTGTTTAAGTGAATCATCCTTTCCGATGTAGGCGTTGTTCTACTGGTTTATAAGTGTAGTTGTTTGTGATGAGGGTGTGTTTGGCCGGAAACCACGTCTTGCTTTATCTTAAGAAAACCAAAAAGTGCTTCATGTACTTGCGCAACGTTGCTTTGAGAGTGGCTACAGCAGGGTGGAGGTTGGGGACAGACGTTTGGAAGAATAGAGGCGTCGGTGGTTAGAAGCGTCGGAAACAGAGTCGGCGATACTGATGGGGATGAGGGCGCGACCGCAGGGTCATTCCTTCCGGGCCGGGTCAGATTTTGGGTTGTGGTGTTTTCAACGCTGAAGGTCAGGGGAGCGTACGGTGAAGGAGCCGGCGAACCGGCCGAGGGGGACGTCCAAAAGCCTGATGTTTCGGAGCTGACCGACGAGGCTTCGCGAGCTCTGTGTGGGGTTAATTAGCGTAGCTGCGCTGTGACCTTCACAGTGCACCAGACAAGTTTGTTGTGTGGTTGAAGTAGTTCCTGCCTTGGATGTTCACTTCCTAATACATGTGTTTGGAGAAGCAAGGGAGGGTGGATATAAATGTGAAGGATGGCTGTGTGAAGGGATTGACCCCACGGGCATTTATGATTACTAATACCAGATTAATTAAGATTTGGATGCCTCTCAATCGAGAGCAATGTCTGTTTTTTCAGGAAGATTCCACACACTTGCCTTTGCGTTTTTTCTGCACTGGAAGGTATGTGTAGTGGCTTCACTGGCTAGCGCTCTGAGGCGATGGAAAAAAGCACGTGTCTACACACACGGGCTGGCGAAGGTGATGTCTTTCAGAAGCAGAGAGTAAACACGGTGTCTGGTTGGGTGATTCAGTCAGAGGTCTACATGTGGTTAAGAGAAAGGGGCCTTTTGAAACAGGACAGAGTGTTTTGATAATTACAAGGAATCTGCGTGACACAGAACAGAAGTCCCTGATGTACTTGGCAGAACGGAAGACTGCCTCATTGAAACCTGAAACATGGGTGATGAAGAACGGAAGCTAGAGCAGAGGCGTTGGTGTGTGGAAAGACTGCAAGGTGTGTGTTCGGTGTGTGTGTTTGTGTGCGGAATGTTTGTCTGAGGAAACACGCTTACGACATCTGCATGAAGAGAGAGCAATTGTGTGTTTTCAGCTCAAGAACCACAAAGACGGCAGAGTACGTTAGAGGCCTGGTGGCCTGAAAACTTGTCACTGAAAACTTGTTCACCCCAGAGTCCAAACACTTAACTGCGTGACAGAACGTCTCAACTCGCTACTTATACCTGCATCTTATAACTGTATCATATTAATTCCACTGTGCTGTATGTGCAGTTGAAGATCCCTTTGGTTCTCACTGGCTCCCTTTTCAGCACAATTCATATTGGACTCAGACCTGTAGACCCTGTTACTTCCGCGTGGAACCCGTCTGAAATGAAAGGTGGATGGTTAAAAGCTGTCGGACACAAATCAGCCTAGGAGGTATTACACACTCAGTATCATCAAAGGCATTCGGAGCCTTAAGAGATGTACATTCAAGCACTAAGGACTGAGGAGACAGTGGCATATTTGCCGTAATGTTGCTTGTGTTTACATGCACATCCTGAATAACAAGGGTGCCGGTTAAATATTGAGGAGTAGAAAATACCAGGGCGGCCTGTACACACTATGAACGCTCTTGCTTTCTTGCCGCTTTACGAAGTGCGCTTGGTTGCCGACCCAGCGAGTTGTCAGGAACTGTTGAACACGCCTACAGTGCATAGTATTCTGACCTCTTCAATTTCCCCAAATGTCGTTGTGTTGTAGACTTTCATTGTGTACTTGTATAACCCATACAACGAATTCAAACAAGTTTACCATACATCCACACACAATACCCCGCACTGACTCAGGGAAACGGGATTTTAGAAATGTGAGGCCGTTTATTGAAAATGAAAAACCGAAAGGTCTCTGGTACATGAGTATTCAGAGTCTTTTTTCAAGCCTTTGTAGAAGCGGGCTTGGCTGCGAGGGTTTGTGAGGCTTTGCGTCTCATTGGCTATGCCTTTACCAGCTTTGCACACTTGGATTGGATTAGAGACTGTATAACACGTTTATGACATCACATCACTTTTTACTGCTCGGATTGTGTTGGTTACTGGTTTACAAGGCTGATAAGGCATCTTGGGGATATTTGTTGTATTGCCAATATAAGTGCTTTGTCTAGGCACTGGCTTTGCACTTAAGATGAGCTCCTAGCCATGGTATATCAGCCATTTACCACACCCTCTTATTGCTTACATACCACACTTCAGGTCTTATTGGTTAAACATACCACAGCTTTCAGCCAATCAGAGTCCAGGAACCCAACTACCCGGCACACAGTCAATTCTATCCCTGTATATGGCGATGTGACTTACTGTGAAGGTCCTGCAAAAGACAGGTGTCTCGTTTCAGTCCTGTGTTTGCTCTGAGGGAGTTCCCCCAGAACTGCTTTCAGAGACAGCCTGTCCGCTAAGACAGATAAAGAGATAGGATACCCTAACACAGATGCATTGTGCTTTCCAAGGGAAAGGTTTACCTAAACACATACTCCAACATTTTCCTCCTGCTTGACCTCCTGAGGTCCTGAGAAAGCTGCATGGATTTGTTTGATCATAATTGCACCCTGGATCTTTGATATCGCTTAAGTATTGTAGTGTGAATGTAGATGCCGAAAAACACTGATTTTGACTAACTCTGATTTTGACCAATTCTGACGTGAGGAGTTTGTGTTACTGATGAGTAAAACGAGTCTTTGCAGGAAGTCCAATAATTATCGTAAGTGAGAACCATTTATTCGTCATCATATTTCATTACTGTTTTGAACCCAGTTCCCTCCTCTTTAGTTTTTCACTTTCATATCGTGTAGTTTCTCTCACCTCATGTCCTCCACAAAAAACATATCCCCCACAGCTATGGAAGGAGGCTCATTCTCAATGACCCTCCTTCTACCCAAAGCACCACTGGTGGAGAGAATGTTCATTTGAATCGCAGTCGTAACAAACCGGTGATTTAGCCCCCAAATATAGTGACTTGCAAGCTAGCTACTGTAGCATAGTGAGAAAACTGCCCTTCTGAGCAAGGAATGAAGGGCGTATGTGTGGCCAACTGTCTTCTATTCATGTTGATTTATTGTGTTGTGTTTTATATTCTTAAGCTTTTATTTAAAAATGCCGGAGGAACAGCATGCTAGCCTCTTGGGAGAGGATGGGAGGAAGAAGGAAGATATTTGGCTAATTTCATGAGCATAAGATTGTGTTTTCTGGATTTTGATTTAATACTATTTAATGCTGTTTACCGACAAATTCTACGAAGAGTTGGGTTGTCATATCCAAAATTGAACTTAAAAGCTGTATGTCTTTGGTTTGAGTGTGTCATGTGGATTTGGACTAATCACTTTAAAGTTAGGGATTTTAGGACGATTAATGCTCTCTACTGTAAAATTCAGTGAACATGTCATAGGCCTGTCGAAAGCTGCTTTGTGGGTCTACCAAGCAGTCCTACTGTTCCTCAGCATTCTCCAGATCCTCAAAGGGAAAAGGGCAATTTTCAGAGTGCAGTCCATTGTCTCCATAGCAACCATCAAGGCTGTTACTACACGTTGCAGTGGTAGCTGAAAAGCATTTATCCAGGGGTGTTAGGCAAAAAAAAAGACACTCACTCGATCGTCTCCCTCATTTGTCTAAAGTGGCACATGTCTGGCACCACAACACCCAGCCTCCGCTATGCTAGTCAGCCATGGGAGACAGTAAGCCATGTCATGCTCACCAATGCTTTTTCTTGCCGTGCTGTATTTAGGAACTAAGCTAAGTGTGGGTGGACCATCCCCACCCACACACACACACACGCACGCACACACACACACACACACACACACACACACACACACACACACACACACACACACACACACACACACACACACACACACACACACACACACACACACACACACACACACACACACACACACACACACACACACACACACACACACACACACACACACACACACACGTGTGTGCTTAGTGTGTAGGGCAATCGCTGGAGTAGAAAAAAACCATAAGACTGACATTTAATACTGCTGGGAGGTGCATATTGTGATTATGATTTGAGCACTCCTGTCCCTGCGAAAGATTTGAGTTACAAACTTCGATCGATACTAATCTGCATGTAATACAGGCCTACAACATTCCCAATGTGTCCCAGCTGGCCGCCTCATCTTTTGCAGCAGCACTGTTACCTAACCCGGTTGTGACGAGCACTAGGCCAACACTGTGACGCGGTCAGCAGTATTCAAGAGGGAGACCTCCAAGCGCAGTGGGATGTCTCTGTCAGTGTCCAGTTAGCCAGTGGTGTTGCTGCCTGGAGTGGTCAGGCAGAGTGATGGTCCTAGAGAGTGGACTGCAGAAAGAAGAGAGATGAGACGGAGAAAGAGAATAGAGAGGGACTGGCAAAGGGAGAAGCCAGGCTGGCCCCCTGGAGGTCCTCTGGTTGTATCGGTGGGTGTCTACAGTTACTGGGGCCCTTTGACCTCCCAGTTTTACCCCCAGGGGCCCCATACAGCTGTCCCAGCAGCCTGTCCATCATCCCTGAGGACCCCACCATCTTCTGGAATGAAAGAAAGGGAGGGACAAAGAGGGAAGGAGATGGATGAGAAATAGCCATAAAGGCACGGTGGGAGAGATGTAGGGAGACAGTAAGAAAGGCATGGAGGGAAAGCCAGTCACAGGGGGAGAGATAAGAGGACAGAAGACAGAAATGTGCTGTGTGGCCTCTCCTATTTAGTGACCAGGACATGTGGCGGTGGTCAGTGCTGGTGACAGAATACATTGTTCGGTTCTGTCCTTCCACGGCATGTCAGCAGCACGGTGTGCGTTTGAACCCGACTTCAATAGCAATACGAACTTAATGACTGTGTTAATAAGAGGAGATTAATCAGGTTCCGATTCCTGTTAACAAGGACGCTGAATGTCTTCCATTTCATGAGTGAAACACCGGATAGATTGAGCAGAAGTCAAGCATCGCTTCTCGGGGTGTCTGTTACTTCCTTCAGCTGTTGTTCACCTCCTGCTATTATGAGTAATCGCAAATTTAGCAGCACACTACTGAGCAAGCACCAATGTGTGTGTGTGTGTGTGTGTGTGTGTGTGTTCATGTTTGTGTGTGTGTGTGTGTGTTTGTGTTTGTGTGTTAGTGCGTAAGCAAGAGGAGCTTGTTTGCACAGCGTGTTCTGAAATGATAGGTCTCTCTCCCTGAGCTCTCCACAGTCCCTCAGTCCTCTTCTCCTTTTCCTCCCTTTTTCTCCTTCTCCTCCATCTGTTTTCTTCTCCTCCCTCTCTTTTCTTTTCTCCCTCTTCATATCCACATTGCCCGTTTCAACATTATTACTTCAGCGTTCCAAAATAGCCAAACTGACATTACCAACCCCCCCCAACCCACACCACCACCATCAAATTCCCGGTTGCTATTGGCAACCATCTGTGACCCCAGCCAATAAAGAGAGGTTGCACACATAGCACTGTGGGAAACGGAGAGAAAGAGGGGAAGAGGCAGCTAGAAGAAGATAGTGAGAAGAGGAGGATTGAGAGAGGAATAACCACACTGAACCGACGACTCTCCAAGGTGCGGCTTGGTGAATTTCTCCCAGCGGCCTCGGAGGCAGCTGAGAATGTTGCTTTCGCTCTCTCTGTTGATATCTCATTAGTCAACAAGATATCTATATCCACCCTGTTGGTTGGATGACTTGCTAGCTAACTGTCTGGTTCTGCTTATAACTTATACTCTCAGTGTAGTTTGAATAGGACAGTTTTACGTATCTGCAGCTTTTGATTTGATGTTGTGTTTTGACTTAGCTTTTTCTCCTGGGGTATATTTTAGGATTAGGGTTGGTCAACAAGGTGAAAGTCCTGTGACAGTCAGTGGACCACACTTCAGGTCAACCTTGTGCTTTTTCCCAGAGTTTCTGCTCACGCAAACACACACACACGCACGCACACACACACATGCCCACACGCAAACACACACATATGAAAAAAAACACAGGCACGTGAAAAACACAACGAATACAAACACATGCACACTTCTGAACACACACACACACACACACACACACACACAACAGACCTTTTCGTAGCTTGATAATCCCACACTACCCTAGCCAACCAAAACGAAAATCTTTATTTATGTTCTTTGAAATTCTGGAAAGTTTGCTGGAAATACCGCCCGGTTTGGGTTGTTGGGTTGCCATCTGCCCACAGTAACAGTTCTGTGAATGGGGCTCACGTTGTACTGGTTAACCGTTGCGTTGCTCTGGGTTTGTTGTAACACGTTAGCTGGGAGTGCAGCTAGCGTTTGCCTCGGGCAAAGTCTTTTGTCTTTCTGTTCTGGCAAGGCAGAGGGAGGGCGAGATCTGTTTCAGTGCTTTTTCTATGTAAAAAAAGTATCTCTTCATTATTTATTTTTATGTCTATCTATTGGTTTCAGGAATGATGATCCTTCTTATCATCATCATGTACGTCTTCTCCTCGCTCGTCTTCACTCGGGGGGGGGGGGGCTGCAATTGGGTTTCCATTGTTTGCACTGACTTGCCCCCTACTCATGAACTATGTCTGACTGGGAAGTGATTACATGCTTTTAACTAAGTCACTGTGTATCCACCTGTCAGCATGTTCATGTTTCTATGCGTGTCTATGCAGGCATGCTAGTCTGTGTGTTTGTGTGCTAGAGCAGTGGCAGCCTCGATGTGCGTGTGTGTGTGTGTGTGTGTGTGTGTGAGTGTGTGTGTGTGTGTGTGTGTGTGTGTGTGTATGCATGTAGTCTGCCAGCTGGCCTGTCAAATCACACTCTGAGTGACTGTAAGGAATGAGTGTGGGAGGGACGAGTCATCCGGTAGAACCATGTTGTATCAGTCTGCCCTCTCTGTAAGGGGATGGTCCAGTCATCCGGTAGAACAATGTTGTGTCACTCTGCCCTCTGTAAGGGGATGGTCCAGTCATCTGGCAGAACCATGTTGTATCAGTCTGCCCTCTCTGTAAGGGGATGGTCCAGTCATCCGGTAGAACCATGTTCTGTCAGTCTGCCCTCTCTGTAAGGGGATGGTCCAGTCATCCGGCAGAACCATGTTGTATCAGTCTGCCCTCTCTGTAAGGGGATGGTCCAGTCATCCGGTAGAACCATGTTGTGTCAGTCTGCCCTCTCTGTAAGGGGATGGTCCAGTCATCCGGTAGAACCATGTTGTGTCAGTCTGCCCTCTCTGTAAGGGGATGGTCCAGTCATCCGGCAGAACCATGTTGTATCAGTCTGCCCTCTCTGTAATGTGATGGTACAGTCATCCGGTAGAACCATGTTGTATCAGTCTGCCCTCTCTGTAATGGGATGGTCCAGTCATCCGGTAGAACGATGTTGTATCAGTCTGCCCTCTCTGTAATGGGATGGTTCAGTCGCATTCGTTACCTGTTCAGACTCCATCACAATCACTTGATAATCACAGAGCACGTTATTGAGGTGTATGTTATTCTCTTAAATATATTCAGAAGTGTCTTATGGTTGACTTCATTAAACTATAAAAATTAGATCATATAACTCATTGAATTACTGTGTGTTTGTCTGTCTGTTTGCTTAAATGTGTGTGTGTGTGTGTGTGTGCTGATACAACAAAAACTTAACTGAATGGCTACAAATGACCAGCTCTGCCTTTTAATAGGGCAGGGACACTAAGAGAGGGATGGATTCTGTACAGTAATTCTGTCTCATTGAGTAATATCGTGTTTCCGTCACAGGGGCAAAGTCCTGTCTGTCAAATCTATGATGCTCACAGTTTGGTCATAATCATGCACACCAGTAGCTGGAGCTCTCGCCTGTGCAACCTGAATGGGCTACAAGAACCACCTCAAGCTACCAGTAGTGACAAGGACATTAGCAAAATTCCTTGTCACTACAAAAATCAGTCAGGAAGGAAAAGTATTTGTATTTGGCCACCACCTGCAAAACCATTCCTTGGGGAGGTTTCCTGCTCTTGTCTCTCCAGTGCACCTGTTGTCACTTTCATTTGCACCAAAACAGGTGATAATGATTCACCATCGCTTATGCTTTCAAATTGGACAGATTGAAATCCCTGCAGTTTAATTGACTTGGTGTTATACTGTGATGATTACGTGTTCCCTTAATTTTTCAAGCAGTGTCATTTTGGAGAGTGGGGAATAAGCATACTCGTTTTTACTACAACCACTTGAACTAGATTAACTGACATTTATAATTCTGGCCTATCTCCATACCAAACTATATTAGTTATTAGTGATAACAAGGGGCTACTCAGAAGGCCTCTTTGAAAGTAACAGTGTAGAGATATCTCATTCGGGATAGACTGTCCCAATCTGGTATTTTCAGAAAATGACAGATGTGCTGGTTGAGTTTCTGCACAGTAAGCAAAATGATCATTGGCCTAAGAAACAAAAATATAGGTTGGTGTGTCGGGAATGCCAACACTGATTAATGGTCCCAGTCTGCCCCTAGATCTCTCACATGATCTTCCAATTAGAAAGACTCATTGCAATAAGCAAATATCCAATTGCTTAGCTTGTCATGAAGTGATCCATCCACAAATTCTACAGCTATAATTGTAGTATTATAGGCTCCAGAAGAACTACCACCACTCACAAACTGCCACTGACTTGAGGGTTTTTGGAAAAAAAATATTTGTCAGAGTAATTGATATTTGCTCAAGCCCTGGTTAAGATTGTGAAATAGAATTATTGTTCTTGGCCTTTGACTCGGAGATGGAAAACCAAGCGTCATTATTGGTTTTATAGGGGAATTAAAAATATTTTAATGAGAGATTTATATAATTTATATTTATATATATATATATATATATATATATATATATATATATATATATATATATATATA
>JACXGJ010006699.1:0-33332 GCA_016801105.1 Esox niger
CCTACCACGCCCACCTATCAGACTCCCACAATGCCCCTGCCTGCCTGTCTCCAATGAGATATGGAGGAGGTTCTTGTAGCAGTGCTTGTTATTGCTGTTATTGTGGTTACCTGCTATTGTGTGAAAACGTCTGTTGTTCCAGAGCAGACAGCATCTCTGCTGTGATCTGGACAGGAGACACTTAGTAAGCCACTCCAGGCATGCCCTCTCAAATTGCCTCTGCCTCTTCCTCAGTCTCATATCAGCTCATCCTTATTCTCAGCTCCGCCTCTCTGCCTCAGCCACGTCTCACCACCTCTGCCTAAGACCTTTCCTTCCTTCTCTTCCTCAGTCTCATCTCTCCTTTTCTACTCGTTTCTCTCTCTCTTCCTCGGTGTCATCTCTTCTTCTGCTATTCAGTCTGATCTGTCTAGTCTCTGGAGCCTGGGTAAGGAGGACAGAGTCAGAAACAGGCTTGGTAGGTTCCCTGCTTCAAGGAAGGAGGAAATCCCCTGGTGATGGAAGGGCAGATCTCATTAGCATCTCATTAGCATGCGGCCAATCCAGAGGATACAGGAAGAGAGATGGAGGAGAGAAAAGGGTGGAGGAAAATGCGAGAGAGACGGAAGAGAAAAAGGAGGATGAGTAGAGATAGGGATGGATGGAATAGATAAAGTATGTCTGACTTGACTTCCAAACATTAAGCAGTCCTCCAGATGATGATAGGAGATGAAACCGCCCTGAAAGAGAGACGCTCTGCAGACCACATACAGTTCAAAGAGACTCCGTCAAAAGCAATTATGAGAAATCATTTGGCTTGTCATTCACATTGGTTCCATCCTGCAGGCCTCTCTGTTTATCTAGCACAGTTAAATCATCTCTCTCTGTATCTCTCTCTGTTTCTTTCTCAATCCCACACACACACAAACACACACAGTTTGTAGATTACTGTAATAATACGACACGAACAACCAGTTAAGTATTTGTGTACGACAGCAACATCGTCAGAAGATATTCTTTCCATCAAAACACAACAATGTCATCAGCATTCTGCCAGTTAGTCTGCAATTAAGATGGCAGAGAGGAAGAGAGAGAGACTTACACTCGCTGGCGGTGTACAACCCGTCTGCTGTGTGGACACACGTGCACACACAGAGACAAACACACACAGACACAAACACACGCAGAAAAACATACACACGCAGACACAAACACACACAGACACGAATACACACGAACACAGCTGAGCTGGAAAGACTCCTACTAATTACTGTTGATTTAACGGCCTGGTGATTCTGTGCAATGTGATGACCCCTGCAGGTCAGCCGGGGCTAATCTGGTATCTCCATGGATCCGTCACTCAGCTCCAATGAGCTAAGTAGCATAACAGGGCATTAGCAATCATGTAACATAGCTACGTTTAACTGGCAGCCGTCAGAACCATTTAGTCTGATCGTACCGTCAGCGCCGTGAATCCAATGGCTGACCGGCCAATGAAGCTAAGCGGAGCAGGTCCTGGTCGGTTCCTGGATGCGGCCGAGCCCTAACTTATGAGGCATGGCAACAAATGGCATTTCTATAACTTGAATGACTATCAAAAAGTGAAGCCTGATTGCTCAGTCCCAGACTGAGCGCAGCCATGTCCAGCACTACATTCATTAAATGGTCTCTGCACTGAACATTCAGGTTTTAATTTATGCCCGAAAGACGCTTGCCAAAATAGTATTCATGGGAATATTTAAGTTATTTTGTTGAAATGAGATTCTTATATAATAATCTAATTGACATTGAGAATAATTCTCTGTTTTAGCCAGTGGTTAGATAGTTGCTGTATAAGTTTAGTACAGCAAAACATGTAGTGTACAGTACTTCATGACAAACCAAAACTGACTGTAGACGCTGAGCACATCCCAAATAGCTCCCTATACTGCACACCAAATTAAACCAGGGCCCATAGCACATTGAACCCTCTGTAGTACACTACTTTACATCGGAGCCAATAGGTAATAGTGAGCCGCTTCATGTTTTCACGACCCTAGTGGAGAGCTGCAGCAGTAAGGACAAGGCCAATGTTGGGTTGTGACTTGTACGACATTGACAGTCACACTGGTTTATTCTTCCTTGTCAATGGCAACGGCTCGTATTACTACTAGCTACATGATGTAAACACGTGCTGACAAACTAGATGGTAATGTATGTACGCACACGCTTCTCAAAGGAATAATTTAGCAGAAACGGTTCACAGAGTTCATAGCATAGAGGTTCCTTGAAACAACAGGTCTCTCAAACTCTAATAATAGGATTCAGCACAGTGGAATGTGTTTTTTATTTATTTAAGATTGATCCAGCAATGTAATAAAAGATACTGAAATCGTATATTAGAAAGTTATCTGATGGGATCCCACTATGTTGCTGTAGATGTAACCATTGTGTTAGACATGGAAATAACATTAACAGCTTCTTAATTGTCAGTAAAAAATACTGCTGATGATGGGTGCTGGCAAGCTCACTTGTTTGAGGCAACATCTGCTGAAAATCATTGCTTTTACATGGACCTGTACTTTATACAGAACACACTGTGGTTAGAGCACATTTGTTTTCAGAGAATTTTGTTAGGTTAATATATTTGTCTATTAATAACATTTCTATTCATTTTAAACCTGGTAGTTGTTTCCATTTTATTTTAGATTCAGAATTTTTCCATGAATAAAAACAAGATAATATGTGCGGTTGTGTGAGTGGATCTTCTGTGAAGTTCTGTGACCAGTTCTTCTGTGAGGTGTTGTGAGTGGTTCTGTGAGCGGTTCTTCTGTGCAGTTCTGTGAGTGTTTCCGTGAGCAGTTTTTCTGTGAGGTTTTGTGAGTGGTTCTGTGAGCAGTTCTTCTGTAAAGTTCTGTGAATGGTTCCGTGAGTGTTTTTTCTGTGAATGTCTGTGAGTGGTTCCTTGAGAGGTTTTTCTGTGAGATTTTGTGAGTGGTTCTATGAGCGGTTCTTCTGTAAGCTGTTGTAAGTGGTTCTGCAAGCAGTTCTTCTGTGAGATTTTGTGAGTGGTTCTGTGAGACGTTCTTCTGTAAGCTGATGTAAGTGGTTCTGCAAGCAGTTCTTCTGTGAGTTTTTGTGAGTGGTTCTGTGAACGGTTGTCCTCAGAGGCCAGTATGAATATGTATGCACTCAGTAATGTCTCCAGATAAGAGCTAAATGACTTCAATGTAAATATAGAATAACAGGATCTGTTAGAAACACGCCAGTATGCTGCCCCTATCTCTCTACTGAATTAATGTTCACTCTCTCTCCAGCTCTCTTCACTGATTCTCTTTATTGCATGCTACACGGCCATCTCGCTCTCTTTCTCTTTGCAAGCACACACACACACAAGCACACACAAGCACACACACACACACACAAGCACACACACACACACACACACACACACACCCACACACACACACACACACACTAGGGAAGCAACAGCCCAGAACATGCTCTCTGTTCAAGCTTAACCTCTCTTTGCCTCCAGCTTCCTCCCCTGACAACCTCCCCTCAGAGAGGCCAGAGGACCTCATGCCAGCATCCCCAATGCCAATCCCTGGGCCCTGGTCAGACTTAGTTAACCATCTGGGGGATAGGCAGCCACATGGTACAGCGAGCAGCGGCTCACCTGTCATGGTGCTGGGGAGGGATCATGGGGGGGTGGGGGAAGGGTTAATTGAGCGGGAGTGGAGGAACAACAGGTGGATGTAGAGGGGAGATGAAGGAAGCCATGTTTCACCTGACTTATATTTGACTAGTGTGATGGCTACTGGGATCAAACAGCTGAAAATTACATTCAAATGTAAAGAAAAACAGAATGCAACCATCTGCAAAGAATTGAATCCCGAAATTCAATAGGGAGTAGTACAAAGATGGCATATCAAATGTTGAAATGGAGAAATGTTATTGTATCTTTGAATTTAATGCCAGCAACACGTTTCAAAAAGCTTGGACAGGGGCAACAAAAGACTGAAAAGGTTGGTAGTGGCAAAAAATAAACCTGGTGGAACATCTCATGACAAATTTGGTTTGTAACAGGTCAGTAACATGATTTGGTATAAAATAGCATCTCTGAAGGATGAGTCTTTCAGAAATAAAGATGGGGGGCAACACCACAAGACTGTGCAGGCAAAAAGTGCAACAATTTAAGAATTAGGTTTCTTAATGGAAAATTGCAACACGTTTGGGGATCTTATCATCTACGGTATATAACATTATTAAAAGATTCAGAGAGCCCAGAGAAATCTCTATACGCAAGGGACAAAGGTGAAAAAGGATATTGGATGGGCATGATTTTGGGCCCTCAGGCAGCTCTGCACTACAATTTTTCACAAATGCAAAGACACCCTCCATGAAAGCTTCCTCCATTTTCTCAAAACTTTAACACAGAACCAAATCTTCAAACTACATATACAAAACCCCTGACTCTTATGTCAAAATCAAACACTCGTCTCAAAACCATTTCATCTGCTCTCAAAATCAAACAATGCTTTCAGATCATACATGCAGCCAGTCAATATATAAACACTAAAGAGCATTTGTTAGACACAGCATAAAAAATTGAGAACACAGCTTTCGGGGCATGTAGTTACAGATAAAAAAAAATGTAAATAGTAAATGCATTTTGCAGTAAAAAAACACCTCTTACACATACTCTTTCTCCTTGTCTACCACCTCTTACACATACTCTTTCTCCTTGTCTACCTTCTCTTACACATACTCTTCTCCTCTGCCTCGGACCTGTGCCACCTGTGTACTTGGAACTGAATTATATTCTGCACAATTGGTTTAATCAGAACATTAGAAGCAAGTTTGACATTTTTTGAGTCATTGTGTGTAAATGATGACAACTGTGTTGTAGTTGTGTTTAACTTTTGCTGCCCGTGTTTAACATTTTGCAACACACGTGTGTAACAGTACGACATGATTAAATGAGTGAGAAATTGTTTAGGGTTTTGCAAACAGGGTGAATGCATTTTGATTTAAAAAAAAAAAGAAGATTTTACGAAAAGAGTGTCTAATTTGACAAATGAGTTTAGGCCACTGAGAATTTGGTTCAGAGAATGAGGTTTAGGAACCTGCATGGGCTCAGGAACCCTTCTGAAAACCATTGTCTGGGAACATAGTATTTTGCTGCATCCACAAATGCAATTTAAACCTCTACCATGCAAATAAGCAACCATATATAAAAAAGATATAAAAACTCTGCTGCCACTTCTGGGCCTGAGCTCTTTTACGATGGGCAGAGGAAAGTGGAAAACAATCCTCTGGTCTGACGAATCCAAATAAAAAAATATTGGGAAACATGGAGGCCTTGTCCTCCAGGCTAAAGGAGAGAGGGACCATCTGTCTTGTTATTGGTGCACAAAAGCTAACATCCACGATAGTATGGAGGTGCATTCGTGCATATGGTATGGGTGACTTGCACATTTATAGCTGAACAAAATAAACAGGTTTTGTTGCAACATATGCTTCCATCCAGACAACGTCTTTATCAGAGAAGGCCTTGCTTATTTCAACAAGACGCCAAACCATATTCCGTCACCCAATGAAAACATTTGTCGCATTATGAAACAAAAAACATGACAAAGGAGACCCCGAACTGTTGCTCAGCTCAAGTCCTGTATCAAGCGAGAATGGGAATACATTTTACTTTCAAAACAACAACAATTTGTCTCCTCAGTTCCCAAATGCTTAAGAGGCGAGGCAACACAGTGGTAAACATGTCCCTGTCACAACTTGTTGCTGGCATCAAATTCAAAATGGGCAAGTATTTTTTTTTTAAACAATAACATTTCTCAGTTTCAACATTTGAAATGCTGTCTTTGTACTATTTTGTATTAAATATAGGGATGAATGATTTGCACATCTTTGCCTTTTGTTTTCAACTTTTTTGGAAACAGGGCTGTAAATTAATGTATATAATAATTATAAAAATACAATAATGTACAATAATTTTTAAGATGTCTGTAAAATTTAACAGGACATAAATAACCTTTTAGGAGGCACTTCAAAGTTAAAAGTCAAATTCAATCAAAATGTTTCCTTCCAACTCCATCTGTTCCTTTCTTTCTCCATATCTCAGTCTCTTCACTTTCTGTCTCTTCATCGATATATCTCTCCCCATCTAACTTTACATTTTAAAGGCTTTACTGGCATGGGAGAAGTGTTCACATTGCCAAACATGTGAAAAATAAGACTGCACAAAAATTATATTAAGCATAACATTCAGTATTCAATACTGTGAGCCATGTACAAGCTATTTAATTGTTACAAGTATAAATGAGATGGGGGAAAAGTTATGAATATGGGTTTGTTCATAACTTTTTCAGGAATTCCAAAGTTTGCCGTTTTCCAGACTGTCAACAGGTTACATATCTTTCTGCTGTGACTAACAAATGCAGGAGTATATCAATGTCTTATTTGAATTAATTGTGTGTCTGTGGACATGTGAGGGGAAAAAACTAAGAGACCACTGCACCTTTTTCTATCCTTTAATAAAAAGTCAAAAAGGAAGGTTTTGAGGGAGGAACAGAAGGGTTCAAATTAAGAGACCACTGCAAATTGAACGCTTCTTTTTCTCACTCAAAACGTTCCTTTTTATCTTTTTGGAAAGGATAGAAAAAGGTGCAGTGTTCGCTTAATTGTTTCCAGAGCTGTATGTCTTGAATGTGGTCATATACTGGCAGGAGGTAAGGAAGTGCAGCTCAGCTTCCAACAAATTTTGCAGGAATAGTACACATAGTGTGTCTTCTTTCAGGAGCAAAATCTGTTTGTGGCTGTTTCCACCGCCCTGAAAACCAAGGTGGTGATAGAATGTGTTTTATTGACATAGGACAGCTGGGCAGCATCTTACCACCCCTCTTTTAACTGAAATAAATACAGACTGTACATGTATTTTCCTTCAGAGACTCCTCAGATTATTATTCTGTAAGCTTTTGACACGTCTCTCGATATTTGCAAATAAACTGTTAATTGTGCCAAGAGAATTTTGTTTCTATACTTACTCCTTTAAGAATGTCTATCGATGGAATCACCATCACACAAGTTGCTTACTGAGTATACTAATCTTCCTCCATATCTCCCTACCCATCCACTCCTTCCTACATCAGTTTGTTCCCACCATTCCTAATGACTGATTATGGACATTGCTAATTAGTGGCATGATTCTAACTATATAAATAGACACAGAGCTTTGATGTGGTCTTACTGTACTAATCTTCATCTCCGCCTATTCTCTTGGGGACAGCGTTTGACTGGACAGTGAAGGGTACAGTCAGCACGTTTCTTCTCCACACAGTGAAGTTGCCCACTGCAGCTGAACAGTACCTGAACTGTTTTGAGCGGCCAACAAGGCGCAAAACCACGTCTAGCATAATGCACAGAGGTAGTGTAATTGCCTTGCCTGCCTATTGTACAGAACAGATAGGGACTCCTAGAGTATAGGACGGAGAGATATGACTGGGACTCCTAGAGTATAGAACAGAGAGATATGACTGGGACTCCTAGAGTATAGAACAGAGAGATACGACTGGGACTCCTAGTGTAGAGAACAGAGAGATATGACTGGGACTCCTAGAGTAGAGAACAGAGAGATATGACTGGGACTCCTAGTGTAGGGAACAGAGAGATATGACTGGGACTCCTAGAGTAGAGAACAGAGAGATATGACTGGGACTCCTAGAGTAGAGAACAGAGAGATATGACTGGGACTCCTAGTGTAGAGAACAGAGAGATATGACTGGGACTCCTAGTGTAGAGAACAGAGAGATATGACTGGGACTCCTAGAGTAGAGAACAGAGAGAAATGACTGGGACATTTGAGGTACAAAAGTTTGTATGTAGATAACAAAAAACCCTGCTTGGTTTAAAGACTGATTGTAATTCTACCACTCTAGGCTAGTTAATTTCAGAAAATTTGTAATTTCAGAATTGTCTCTGAAGAGGATTACTGTTGCTGTGCTATTCCATTGCATGTGCTCAATAAAAGTGGAGAGTTGAGTGGCATTATTCAACAGAGTGACAATTTTGAAGAGTGTATAGTGAGAGATTTAAATTACTACGACACGCAAATTGCTTTCCATGCGCACACACCCCCACACACCTTTACGACACTTTTCAGCCCCTTCCACCCAGTGGCGTGTCCAGGGTTTTTGACATGGGGTGGCGAGGAGCTGTAGCAAAGTAAGGGGTGGCACCATGTATTATTCTATAGATAGGACAACATCCCATTTGTGGAATATCTTATTTGTTACTTTGTCACAACATGAATGGACAGATAATGACATTAATGTACCTTTTTCATACTAGCTCTGCAGTTTGCAATACTTGGTTGCAATACCTAGAAAGCAAATAATTCAGAAATGATGATAACTCAACCGTAGCTAAATATGATTAATTCATCCTATGTGAAATGTCACAGGAGGTGATTTTAAATCAACATGAAATATGTGTTAAACTGACTTGAAAAAAAGCACATAAAGTGTACTCATGATTATTCAATATTTAAAAAGTTGTATATTAAAGAGCAACAGACCAACCATAAATCTGAAAATAGGTAATGTTTGCTTTACAAAAATTGACCATAAAGTCTTCAAATCCTAAAGATGTTTTTTTTCTATAAAATATCCTCCACAGAACCACACACTAACATGCCATCACCCTTCCTTGATATCTTTAACAAAGAAACGATCTGCTTTTCTCTCCATTTAGGCCTACTGTGGCCTTTTATGTGCTTTGCTGTTTCTTGTGGCACGCAAAGCACAAGGAACAGCAACACAACATATAAATGATCATCAAATATATCATAGCAAAAACGATGACTCAGAAAGAATAATGTGTATCAATTACTAGCTAATTAGCCTGCATTAGCATACTAGCATTTATTGCTGCTGCATGTAGGGCAGCTAGCGATTTAGCTACAGTAGGCATGCGATGGTTATTTGTGGCTAGTTTCGTCACAAATGTTTATAATTTTAATACCATATTTTACTAAGAAATTAACAGTCTGTTTACACCGTGAATAATAACTACAGAGATAGCTGCTAGATGACTTTTGAATATTTAGCTACGTGATATTCTGAGCCATGGTTAGCCCGTTTAGGGCATGGCATTAGTCGCGATTGAAAATATTATTTGCGATTGAAACACTTTCACATGAATAGGAGACGTGTATTTGAACAGATACAAACATCTACAGATTCAATATCATTCTACTCTTCTTACATCAAATTCAGCACTTATTTATGACTGACCAGCATCCAACAGAACAGACTCACTGCACTCGACTGAGTGGGTCGATGCATGACTCAATCAGATGACCATCAATCTCAGGAGAAACTTTCTGCTTTTTCTTAATGTCCATGGCTGGAGGTTTTGAGTGTGGAAGGGTATTATAAAGTTTAGATACTATTTCATTAATCATTGACAATGAGAGCGACAACTTTGCTGTTTCACTTTTGACTTTTTTAACATCCACATTGGGGTGGCAGTTGGGGTGGCAAGGCTCATTTCCAAGGTGGCAGATGCCAGTCTCCATGCCACCAATGTGACCACACCCCTGCTTCCACCAGCACTGCGCATTTTAACGCAAACATAGAAGATATTTGTCGGTATTGTTAATTTTATGTATTTAACTGATGCAATTGCTATTGCAGCCACGGTTAGGTTCTGGTACAAGAAACAAATAATTATTGTTACTTGCAGTTTGTTGCAAAATCGCATGACATGTAAACCACCACACTGTTGAAATAACAAGTCGGCATTGTTCTGATGAGTGCACAGCTTAATCAAATGTATTTTAAATATATTATTAACTGCGGAATTAAAGTCTAATACATGACAAGCTGTGATGATAGTCTTTCTCTTCATGTCCAAAGTTTCTGAGAATGAGAATGAACCTGAGAAAGAATGAGTCAATAGCATATGTTTTTGCATCAGTGTTCTACGAAGACAATGCAGGACCGATTCTGAGATACCATCAGCTATATATAACAAATCTCCTTTTGCCAATATCTAATTCACACCAAGGTTTTCCACGGACGGCGGTAAAAATGACCAGCACAATCTGGGATTGGGGAGTTCAAAGTCAAATTTAGTAGTCTTGCCTCTGGCTTAAATGATGATACAGCTGATAGTGGTGCACACAGTTCCTACCTACTTACCTTTGTTTCTGTTATGGCAGGGCTCTTGAACTCCAGTCACAGAGGGACAAAACTGTTTGGGTTTCTGCTTCTACCTGGTAGTTAACTCAACAGACCTGGTGAAAAGGTATGAAAGTATGAAAGTCAGAATACTTTTAGACCTCTGGTGCTGAGCTGAATATCCTTGCTTCAACGGTTCTGTAGCATTTTAACCACCTACTCACCATCTGTCCAATCCTTACTCCCTGTCCTTGTTTATACTCCTAATGTCTTCAAACACAAAGCGCACTGTCGCACCTGTGATTCCACTACACACATATAACACACCAAATATTTTTCTATCTTTGAGGGGACCAGGGAAATAATTGCCTATTTTCCCTGAACTTGACCTAAAACTAACATTTCACCCTAAACCTTACTCATAACCCTAAACTAACACTAACTAAAAAATTGAAGTATATTTTCATCAAGCATTAATCATACTTTATTCGACAGGAGAGTGTGGAAAGACAGAGTTGTTCTGAAGGAACCGTATTTCAACCCACTCTGTAGCCTATATGAGTGCCAGAGGCTTCGGCTCAGACCACTGGACCAACCGAGCCCACCCAGTTGTAAATTCAAACCCAAACCTATTAGACTAGGCCACGCTATTATCCTGACAAGACTGTAGATGTGGCCTCGCGAGACTAACCAAATCCTAACCCTTAAGCTTTTCTCCTTGTGAGTATGGGCTGAAAAACATTGCGGGGACCAAATTGTTTCTGGTATACTTGTGGGGACCTCTGGCCACATTTAAAGTAGCTGGCAAGCCAACATATCACTTGACGAACATTTGTTCACATGGCTAACTATGTAGATTGAGTCAATAGTTCAGGTCAGCCAAACAATCAGCGGTTTAATAAAATCTTGGTATTTATTTACACTGGTAAATGTAATGGATTACATTTAAAAGTAACCCACCACCCTTTATAATAATTTACTTTCTTCCTTGTGAGGAGGGTCATGTATGTTTGCATGAACACATTGGATGTACCACATTGCTGATGGTGGACAAGTGCAGCATAAAGCAACACACCAACCTGCCGTCCTCTGAACGGGACGTTCTCAGTGATCCCGTAGACCACTGACAACAAATCTGTTTTTAGATGTGTCGGTTTATATGTGATTAAGTGTACTGTTGGTTCTGATCCACGGCTGACAGAGGACGCTATAGATAAAACAGGATCTGGAGATGAGGATATGGAGGGCATAAAGAGGATATGAAGACGTGTCGCCATGCTGATGTTGTGCCGACTGGGATCCTTTAGGGAAGCGTCCAACCCTCCACCATGTCCCCCTCTGGGCTCTCATGGCTTAGCTGGTATACATGCAGTGTATGTGTGCTCTTGCGTTTTCATGTGTGTCGGTAAGCATTGAGTATGTGTGCCGTGCGCTCTTGTGCATTTGAAAGCGTGTGCATCTGAAAGCATGTTTGCATATTATGAGATCGCATTTGTGCATGTGTGTTTATTGGTGTGTGCCTGCGAGCGTGTGTGTGTGGGTGTGTGTTTGAGGAGAGCATCCATCTACATGTCTGTCTTGTCTGTTTGCTACCATGTCTGATATCATATCTGCATGTAGACAGGCACCCACTCGCACACGTTTCCTGTTTGTGAGTTGGTGAGTCTGCCAGAGGATGTCTATTTGTTTCTCATCGCTGTGGACTGAATGTCTCGGCGTTTAAGTGATCCCATGGTGGAGCTAAAACATCAATAATTATTTCTAAAACCTTGGCGAAATAGTTCATCCTTCCCAAACCTGAACATCCTGGGTGCTAGTTGGCCCTCAACCAAAACACGCTTTGCCATGCACTAATTCTGATCCAGGTCCATTGCACTCTGGTCGGAGGTACAGCGCCATGCTGGGGATCGGGTGGTTTAGCACGCTAGCGTTCTGGTCCAGCATGGTAATATTCCTATTGACTCTCCCATCTCATTATTCCTCCCCTGGCACTGAAGAGCCCAACCGCTTCATTAGATGGATCTCCAATAGCAACAATAGCCCTGCTGCCGTTTATTGAAAGGGCTTTCTCAATGAGATCATAAACACAGAGTCCAGAGTCCCTCACTAACCCCTAAACCCTATTTGTCAAACAAAGAATTGCCTTCTGAGAACTTCATCGGGAACCTTGTGTCGGGAGCAAGGGCTCTGATCAAAAGTATGGTAGCATGCAGCTAACAGGGAGTCATTTGAGACTCACACTCTGCCTCTGAGATCTGTCCTTCACACAGAGACTGAGTTATTGAGCGTTTCTATCGATCACAATGATTCCTCTGCCCAGCTCTCTCTAAGAGGCCGCCCTGAGCTCAGGCTCCCTGCCAAAACTATTAGACTAATCTGAGGGAAGAAGGATTTCATCAGTTTACCTTAACAGGCATATCAGTCTACGGTTTACTCCTAAATGGCGTTCTATTCTCATCATAGTGCACTACTTAAGCTAAGGCTTCTGGGAAATAGGGTGCCATTTGTGATAAAGTTGAACAAATTGAAATAATAAATAAAATCCCTAAAAATGTTTGATGGAGTGGAGAAAATCCAGTTCGTAATATGAAGTTGTTGAACTTAAAGACACTGTTTAAACACTGTCATGGAGGGATGAATGTTGTATTTAAAAATATTATGTTAACATTGTACTGGGGAGACGAATGTTGTAAATAAAGACACTGTGTAAACATTGCAATGGAGGGGCTGAATAAATCTGGATAAATTGACTAACAGAAAGCCATTTATCTGGGCATTGTCTTCACTTACTCGCAACCAGCAATTTAATAACAATTTTACTATGCTATATAGAGAGTTATGTTGTGATATTGTTTAATCCTTCACAGTTAGTTTTAATGCTTCATAGTCATTTTTAAAAGACAAAAGGCTATTTTCTTTCAGTAAAAAAGACTCTTTAGTGTAAGAACAGACGGAGTGAATGCAGCAGTGGTGGAAAAAACACATTTAATTTTAAAATTAATCCATTACAGTTGCCTGTCCAAGATTGTAATCAGTAATGTAATCTGATTACTTGTGGCTTACTTTTCGATTACAGTTCTCTATAATCCCACGTTTTGGTTCATACCACATTGACCAAACCCGTGTGATTACACAAAATTTTAAATGTTACTCAAAACCATATTTTTTGGCATACAACCTGCCCTCAAAAAAGTGTTTCAGAATTTCCTCCATGAATATTGCACTTTGCATGATTTTATTGACTGTAATTTATGTTTAGTGTGTATGCAGAAGAAAATACACAAACACCATATTTAATTGATTTTGCACTGTAATACACTAACACTTGAAATACAGCCCAAGTAGATAAGAGAAAAAAGTGTATTTAGTATAGGGTTTTAGTCATAAAAATACATGTTTACTCTGCCCTCAGCATCCGTATCTAACCTGGGTCAGAGATTTTCACGTACTTCTGTTATATTTTCTTACGATCTCAATACCCTACAAAATAATATTGTCTCGAAATAATCTTCTTGACAGGATTTTTCTAAACATAAATTATTTTTCTACCACCTTGTTCACAATAGCTAGGTCTTAGGCCTCCAAAATCATGCACGTCAAGATATCTCCCACAATCAACTGGTGCCTAAATTTTACTATAATTCATAAAATGTTCTAGAATTTAAAGTTCTTGTTAAGATCATGACATTTTCCTGAACTGTTTTGTGTGTGTGAATGCAAACAGAATCAAGAGTAAAGAAACCAGCAGCATAGTAGTCAGATACGTTTACAGTAGGTAACCTCTTTTAAATTTGTGCAAGTCCAGAATTTATGCAACAGACTCCTTCCCTTTATCCACATTCAGTTACATAACAGGCTTATTCAAAGAAAAAATCCCCTCATCAGGGTACTCGCAATGACCCACAATCAAATTTAGACATCTTAACTCAGAACGTAGCTGAAGCACCTTTGGCAGCGATTACAGCTTTGTGTCTAGGGTATGAAGCTGCAAGCTTGGCTTAATCAGGCTAGATGTGAAAGGTGGTCGCACCTGGTCCCTGCTGTAGAAAAACATCCCCACAGCATTACATTTCCACCACTATGTTTCACTGTAGGGATGTTATTGGCCAGGTGATGGATGGTGCCTGGTTTCCTCTGCACGTGAGCCTTGGCATTCAGGCAAAATGTTTTTTTCATTAGACTTGATAATCTGGTTACTCATAGTCTGAGACTTATAGATACCATTTAGCAATCTCCAAGCAGGCTAACTACTGTACTGTAAAGGCCTGATTGGTGCAATGCTGCAATGACCTTCTGAAAGGACATTTCCACACAGGAAATCTGGAGCTCTGTCAGATTGACCATCGTATTTTTGGTCACCTCCCTAACCAAGGCCTTTCTCCCCCTGATTGCTGTTTGGAAATTACAGTGGCCTCCATAATTTATGATTGATGGAGGCCACTGTGTACCTCATGGCTTGTTTTTTGGCACTGTAAACCTTGGGACCTCATACAGACAATCGTATGCCTTTCTAAAATCATGCCGTATCTTTTCTGAGCTCAATGTTGAGTGCCATATAACAAAAGGTCTGAATATTGAATGTAAATGTGATATTGCTGTTTAAATGATTTATTTAATTAGTTTTTGCTTAGTCATTATGGGGTACTGTGTATAGATTGATAAGGGGAAAAAATTATGAATCTTAATCATCTATGGATGGCAGCAGTACACATGTAGATTTACTCAGGACACAGCTCTTCAACACCATAGTTAGGAGGAGATAATATCCATTATCATCACCAAAGCTAGAACAAACCTGGTACTACAGCAGTTTTCACTTTAGAACAGAACACGCACAAAGACAGTCAAATCCACTTGGCTGCAATTTGGATCCTGCTGTTTCATAAACACATCTTTTATGTGAAATGACAGAGAAGAGAAACGCAAAGACACCAGGACAGTCGGACGCATGCTGTTGTCCATTTAGACAGCTTTCTGTCTGTTCATACAGTCCACAGGAGATGGCTCTAAACACACCGGGAAAAAACACATTATATGCTTCTAAGTTGGGTTGTTCAGAGTGAGATCTGTTGGGTGAAAACAATCCTATAGATTCGCTAGTTAATTCACTCTTTATAAAGACAATACAGAATACACAGCTTGAATCTTTAGCACACAGGACATGACAGGAAGTAGGATTGTATGAATACCAATGCAGTGGGTTAGTATTGTGTTTGACATTCATACAGGTATGACACATTTCTACTTCGACATAAAGTGAAAAACACCTGAAGGTCGATGAGGACATTCGCAATCTTTCCCCGACAACATTGCTTTCCAGTCGTTTCCATGGCATCTCCATCTCTGTTTTGGACCACAGTGTGAAGTTAACTATACCATATTGATCTGATTTTCCCCGTGTAAAACCCACTGTACTACATTGATCTAAGTACCACAGTGTAAAGCCCAGAATGCTATACAGATCTAAGCACCAAAGCTTCAAACCCACAATGCTTTCTACCTATTATTTTGTAGTTGCTATGGCCCCTTTGTAGAAGCCCAAAACTAAGTTCCTGTACATCTGTACCTATTTTGTGTTTTTGAGGTTTTAAAATTTGTATCTTCTATTTTTATTTTCCTTGTTACACAGCTCATACACAGCTCCAGAAAAAATTAAGAGACCACTGCACCTTTTTCTTTCCTTTACAAAAAAGTTGAAAAGGAAGGTTTTGATTGAGGAACAGAAGGGTTAAAATTGTGTGATGTTTGTGAGCCCCACACTGGAAGAATTTCTTACAGGCTAAAATATTTCCATTGATAAATACCTCTGGATGTTGTTGCGGCTTTTTGTTTCACTCGGCTGGCAGTTGTTGGATCTTTTGAGAACACCATACAATTGTTGCTAAAATTGTGTAAGGAATAAGACGTGTGGTGTTGACTAAATACTGTAAAACTTGCTATCTGGCATCCAGAGCTTTAGAGGTGTCACCCAGGTGGGAGCCACACAGAAGGGAATAGTCCCGTGTCCAGTGGCTCTACGATCAGTCTGTTTGACCTCTACAGGATTATCATCAGACTCCATCATTCTCACCTACTGTCCTCTGACCAACTCTCTTGGCTCTAGCCACAAGCTGTCCCACCTCATCTTCAAGGGCCTGCAGCGTTCAGAGACTTGACCTTATTTGGTAGGACTGTCATGGAATATGGGTTATTATTTTACTCTCTTACAAAGTGAGTAATATTGTTTTTACATTAGTACCCCTTTTATAGTTGACTTGGTACTACGGTGTTCAGCCCACTCTTACATATTTACCTAGTTACTACAGTGTTAAGCCCACTATTATATATGTAGCTAGGTACTACAGTACTATCCCCACTATAATATGTGTAGCTAGTTACTACAGCATTAAACCCACTATAATATATGTAGCTAGGTACTTTAGTGTTAAGCCCACTATAATATACAGTATGTAGCTAGGTACTACAGTGTTAAGCCCACCATAATATACTTATCTAGGTATCACAGTGTTAATCCCAGGACTCCTGTCAGTATGTCTAGGACGAAGTACTTTGGAACTGTGCAGTGTTATAGCAGTGGAACACTATCTGTCTATCAGACCAATGACAATAGACAAACTGCATGCTTTCAGCTGCAGGGCTGCTGTGATTGGTCCTGACAAGGTCAAGTATTAGAGCTAGTTATACAGACAGCCCTGTGTGTGTGCGTGTGTGTACGTGGGGGTTGTGTGTGTGTGTGTGTGTGTGGTGCGGTGTCACGATGGAGCTAGTTATATATAGATAGCTCAGTGTGCATTTCTGCTGGTAACTGTGATTCCTATCCAACATGATGTCTGAGTGCTGACAGATTTCCTCCTTGCTACAGCCTTGACATGTTCCCCGCCAGCACAGGAATAACTAACACAACACCATGTCCCAAATGACACCATATCCCCTTTGTAGTAAACAACTTTAAACTGGAGCATTAAGGAGATTTAGCGAAAGTAGGGTGTCCCTGTTTTGTGCGACTTTAACATTTTCAAAGAACTTACATGGACATATTTGCACTTATTTTGTTAGTTGCGGAGTTATATGGCTGTTATACACTGCATGTTGTTCGTTTTTAGACTGCTATGCACAATGTGTTGTCAGTTAGACTGATAATCACTACATGTTGTCAGTTGTTAGACTGATCATCACTACACGTTGTCAGTTGTTAGACTGATCATCACTACACGTTGTCAGTTGTTAGACTGATCATCACTACACGTTGTCAGTTGTTCGACTGATCATCACTACATGTTGTCAGTTGTTCGACTGGTCATCACTACATGTTGTTAGTTGTTAGACTGATATTCACTACATGTTGTTAGTTGTTAGACTAATTATCACTACATGTTGTCAGTTGTTTGAGTGGTCATCACTACATGTTGTCAGTTGTTTGAGTGGTCATCACTACATGTTGTAAGTTGTTTGACTGATATTCACTACATGTTGTTAGTTGTTTGACTGATATTCACTACATGTTGTTAGGTGGTAGACTGATAATCACTACATGTTGTTAGTTGTTAGACTGATATTCACTACCTGTTGTTAGTGGTTAGACTGATAATCATTACATTTTTATTAGTTGTTGTGAAGTTGTTAGACAGCTATTCACTACATGTTGTTAGCTGTTCTCTAACCTCAAATGATTACATGCTTTAGTCACAATGCTTATCCCTTAAAAACGACCAAAAACACTAGACACACACACACACACACACACACACACACACACACACACACACACACACACAGTCTGGTCCATAGTGATAACAGATTCAGATTCAGCCGCTCGTCTCGTCTGACTCGTTCTAAAGCCTTGTTCAGTGGCCACGGTGCTGTGCGGTTGACCACAACGGTCAGTCCATCCTCACGAGCACATGAACAACAACAGAAAAACACATCAGCCGACGGAACAACATAATAGGAGAACAGCCTCATTAACTGTTAGTTGTTTACAGCAACACAAGAGTGAACACACATTAGCTATGGGTTCCTTTAGAAAATGTTGCCCACATTATCATGTTTACTGGTGACTATATTACTGTGCTGAATATTGTATACTTTTCTATTTTGATTATTGTATACATTACCATATTGATTATTGACTAGATTATGTGTTGATTATTGAATACATTAACATGTTGAATATGGACTACATTACCAGGTTGATAATCAATTACATGATCATGTTGGTTGTTGGTTGCATGGCCATGTTGATCATTGACAGTATTACCAAGTTTATTTTTGATTAGATGATTGCATTAATTATTGACTGCATTACCATGATGATTATTGAATGCATTGCAATGTTGAGACATAGCAGTAGTGAATGATATTTCTTAGAGGGATATTTGAATGGGGAAGTGTCCTAGCCCACTATTATGGTGCCTAAAGAGGATGCTGTGGAATTTCATTTAATAAGCTGTGTTGTAGAGTGAAAGGACTCACTGGGAATGATATTAAAATTAAAATTATGAAAAAGAGTTAGGACAGAGACACTAACCCTATCCCTGAATTTGAAGTTAAGAGCAAACCTAAACCATAATGCCTAAACTTAACCTTGATCATTGTTATAAGTTGAACCCCAAACTTAATAAAGCAAAAGTCAAACTGTCCTCACATCGATAGCAATTCAAGTCGACAGACACACATACACACACACACGAAGATACACACACACACATGCACACACACACACACACACACCCACACAAACCCATACAGATACACAGAGATATACACACAGATACAAAAGCACAAAAGCAGAGACATTGTCACCCACACGTTTACAATCGCAGACACACACAGAGAGACAGACACATGGAAGTACAGTAACAAAAGGCTGTAACACTAATTATCATGGCTTGGCTCAAAAGAAGCTTGACCTGTTATTTTATTCACTGCATCTCTGATCATAACTGCGATTGGTTAGTCATGTTTCATTTAACCATAAACCCTGTGTCAGTTCTAAAGAACACATTTGAACCAAACTCAGAACAGGCAAAGTATTTCTGCCTCAGAGAATACACAGTTTATTCATGTCATCAAACATATTTTTAGCTAAGAGGTAGTGCTGCCAATAACAAGGAAAGGTAATGATTTTTATCATTTTCTTCTGGGATATGTTCTAAATGACATCTAGTTTCCCATTGTGCACTCGGTAATTGACACTTCTTTAGGCTAGGGATATATCTATACAGTGGGGTGCCATCAGAGACACAAGCATTCAGATATTTGCTCTATGAAAAAAATTACTGCTTCAAATTCCTCCAGAACACCTCACTTTAATCTGCATTTCAATTAAAGATCCTTGCTCCACCGGCTACATATGCAATTAATTAATCAAGCTCAAAGAAAATGTTACTAACTATACTTTTTATGAAATGTAGAAGTGATCCAATGTCCTATTACAGGAAATATGTACAGTATCACATCTACACATCTCTCTTCATCCTTTTTTCTCCCCTCTTCGCATCTTCCACTCAACTCCTAGACAGCCTGTTCCACATAATGTCCAAATGAAAAATACTATCTACAATTTGATCTAAATTTGATCACAAACAGAAAATAATTGATTGAAAGTATTCATTCACCACATTTAGTCAACATTTGGTAGAAGCACACTATTTGGCCTTAGCCTCTACCTCCTTTGCACATCGGGAGACAGCATTTTTTTATCCAGTTAGGAAACGTAAGCGATTGTGAGTCAGTCACCTGTTTTGTTTGCAAATGAAAGTGATAACAGGTGCACTGGCAACAGCAAGACAACCACCAAAATCGGAATGGTTTTGCAGGTGCTGGCCACAGACAGTTTTTCTCTCCTTTTCATTCCTGACAGATTATTCTCAAGTTTAGCATTTTTCTAGTGTCCTTGTCCCTACTGGTAACATGAGGCAGTACCTGCAGCCCATTCAGTTTGCACAGGTAGTCCAGCCCCTCCAAGATGGCACATACCATGTACCGTAGCAAGAAGATTTGCGGTCTCCCAGCAAAGTCTCAAGAGCATGGAGGAGATACCAGGAGACTGGCTGTTACACAAGGTGAGCTGGGCAGGGCAATAGAAGGGCATCAACCCAGCAGCGGGACCAGTATTTTCTTCTTTGTGTGAGGAGGAACAGGAGGAGCGCTGCCAGAGCCCTACAAAGTGACCTTCAACAGGCTAAACTGACCAAACTGTCAGGAACAGACTCCACGAGGGTGCCCAGACATCCTCTAGTGGGACCTGAGCTCACTGCCCAGCGCCATGCAGCTCGACTGGGTTTTGCCAGAGAACACCAGAACTGGCAGGTCCACCAACGGCACCCAGTTCTTTACACAAATGAGAGTGCATACAGGCACACGGGGGCAATACACACTTATGAGTCACATTATGAGTTGCCATGATGAAATTCACGCCAGTTGGATCAGCCTGTGATTTCAAGAGTTTACCTTGATTTTCGGTGTGAGCTGGAATTTGGTTTCCATTGACGTTGTTGTGCCCATTTGTTCTCAACGAATTACACAATGTAGAGTAAAGATTTTAATATTTAATATATTTCATTCATTGAGACCCGATGTGTGATTTAACTGTTTCATTTTCTCAGCAGTATTTATACACATGTATACACTCCCGGTTAAAAGTTTTAGGACACCTTTATTTTTCCAGTATTTATTGAAAATCACACAATTTATTAATTAAGTCATCATGTCCTCTGAAATTAAAGTACAGATCTAATGAACAACTTGAGGCAAAAAAATAAATAATAAAATTGTTTTGTTTAAAATGTAATAAAATGTTTTGACTCATCAAAGTAGGCACCTTCTGCAGTAGCCTACATACTGCAGTAGCCTACATTCTGCAGATGTAGCTTTCTTTCTACAATGGAAATCAAATACTGTTTGACAAGTTCTTCCCAAAAATGTTACAGAAGTGCCCACCAATGTGCTCCACTTTCAGGTGACTTTGTTTTCACCCTTTCGTCCAGTTCATTCCAAACCAGCTCGATGGGGTTTAAGTCATCAGAGGGTATTTCATGACGCTGCAGTTAGCTGTGGTAGGCGGGTTGGTTCATAGTGGCTGTGGATCCAGAAATGGAGCTCTAGACCATCACGCTTCCTTCTCCATCTTTGACAGTTGGTGTCACACGTAGTAAAACTCGATGGCGTAGAAAAATCCCTGGGTGACGAACCGAAGATTTCAAAGTTTGATTTCACACACAGACATTTGTCCACAATTCTTTTTCAAGTCTTCAGTAGTCCACTGGCGTAGCTTCATGGTCTGGGCAAACTGCTTTTTTATTATTTTGTCATCTTAGCAATGGCATTCTCACTGCAACTCGACCTGTCAAATCTGCAGCTCAAAGTCTTAACTTTGACTTGCTTACTTTGAGCAGTGTTCAGCTGTGCTTGAAGCTGTTGTCCTGTGAGCCACCTATCACGCAAGCTATTGACTCTCAGAAACTTGCTATGCGATTCTTCTGTGGCTTTGGGTAATGCCAGACATCTTGTCAGAATATCCTCCAGGTTCCAAGTGCCTTTTGATGGTGTAGGAAAGTGTACACGCTGACATCATGGCTTTCTATGCAATTCAAAAAACAGACCTACACTTTGAAGGGTTATAAAGGTCTGTTTCTCTTTTGTTAATTGTCTTTTTCTCGCCATTACGATAAAATACTGTCCAAAACATGTTTATGAGTGTGTAGTAACTCAATCTGTTGTAAGTAATCAACAAAAGTTGGGACACCTGTAGGAATTGTTAACATCAAATTTCAAGACTTAATTTACTTCCCTTGCTGCTGAACAACTATATGTTGCTCATTGTTATTGGGTCATTCCCTTTTGTATTACTCTACTATATTATTTTTCAGTTTTTGGTAACCTAAACTTTTCAACCTCAGAAATGCTTGTTTCAGGACCCATGAAAAAAATAGTTTTGTTTTCAGGTCTTACAGTGAACCTTGATGGTTGTCTGGTCGTATCCCAAAAAACAGTTAGTAACCTTAGCGTAACCCTTGACCCTGACCTCTCCTTTGATGAACATATAAAAAATCTCACAAGAGCTGCTTTTTTCTATCTTTGGGATCATTGCAAATATCTGAAACCTTTTATCAAAAACTGATGCAGAAAAACGAATCCATGCTTTTGATACTTCAAGATTAGATTACTGTAATGCTCTTTCCTCCAGTTACCGTAATAAATCAATAAATGAGCTTCAATTAGTGCTGAACTCTTAACTTTAATAGCTGCTTGACTCTTAACTTCAATAAAAATGTAACACATTACTCCAGTATTATCCTCTACACTGGCAGCCTGTTAAGGCTAGGGCTGATTTTAAGGTCTTATTGATAACCTTATGTCAGGTCCGGGCTCGGGGCCTCTAGACATCTCTATGCACCTGGGGGCCACAGTCAGGACCTCTATGTGCTGCGGTTTTGGTTGTCCCTAATTAGAGGAAGCCATGTTGCTATGCCTCTAATTGGGGACCCTATTTAAATTTGGCAGCTTCCATACCTGGTGTGAATTATTGTTTGTACCAGTTGTTTGTACGCAGTTTGTACTCTGCTTCTCCCTTTGTTGGTTTCTGTTCAGTTTTTCAAAGAAGAACATTAAATGGATTTTTCTCTTCAGCTCTTCGTCTGTGTCCTGCCTCCTTGACCGTGTCGCTATAAAGCAATACATGGATTTTCTCCTACTTACCTCGCTGAATTGGTCCATACATACCTACACCCAACCGAAGATCGCAAGATGCAGGACTTCTAGTAATACCTAGAACTTCTAAACAAACATCCAGATGTAGGGCTTTCTCCCATAGAGCTCCACTATTGTGGAATGAAATGCAGATTAAGGTTAAAGATGTAGACTCAGTGCAAACCTTAAAGTCTACTAAAGACTCATCTCTTCAGCAATGCTTATGATGAGGTGTAGTCTGGCCCAGGGTTGTGAATTAGAATGAAATGGGTTTATACTGTACACGCTTGCAGTCCTGCAAGATGGGCTCTCATCTCCACTGGAATGTCCCCTCCAATGGCTTACTGTTGTTTCTCCATTGCTGTCTTCTTGCAATGGCAGTGAATTCTGTGGGCGATTCTCTGCCCTCTTGCAAGATGGTTGCGGTTGGTTGGTGTCCCTTTGGATGGTTGGTGTTCGTCCTGTCTAGGTATCTCCCTAAGTTTTTGCCCTTTTTAGGGAGTTTTTACAAGGCAGTGAGCATCAACACTGTTGTTGCTTGCTCTTTGGGGTTTCAGGCTGGGTGTTTTGTAAAAGCAATTTGTGACAACTGCTGAGGTAAAAAGGGCTTTGTACATACATTTGATTGATATATACATTTATGTAGGAGAATTGGTTTCTACTCCAGTGTGGCTGTATGTTTTGGGGTCATTGTCTTGCTGGAAAATTAATGTTTTCTCAAGTCCCAGGTCTCATGCAGACTTCAGCTCGTTTTCTTCATGGCCCTGACCAAGATCCTTCTCAATCAGATACTCAGTTTTTGAAGAGGGCCTGTTCTAGACAGATTCAGTGCCATATTCTCTCCATTCCTTAATAATGGACATTTCCGTCGTTCGGGGGATATTCAATGAATTGTTCATATGTCCTAGCCCTGATGCTTCTGAAGAACCATATTCCATATTTGCTTTGAATGTTTCTTCACATTCCTGATTCATTTTCTTCTCCTAGAGACAAATGTATTCTACCTGAAATCATGTGATACATTTCTAAAGACAATCCCTGGCACCACAGATCATTCAGCTATGTCACAGCAAAGGGGGATGAATACTTGCAATGAATCCTTTTCTGTTTTATATTTTAAATTAATTTGGAGATTTGTCACTTATTTTCATTTTGGACATGGTTGTGTCAATCAGTAGTGAAAACTGCTGAAAATCCATTCTGCATTCATGTTGTAACAAAACAGAATGTCTAAAATTCCAACGGGAGGGGGGATTCTTTTGAGAGTGTCTATAAAGTATATGGAGGTCTAGCAGTATTTGGACAGTCACAATTTAGTTGATGGATTTGTTGTGGCTCTGTGCTTTTCATTTGAGTGTAATTTTCAGTAGAGCCCATAGCCCACTATTCCCTATACAGATGCACTATGGGTGACCTAGACCGAGTCATAGACAGAGGGATCAGAATCCCCAAAACACCTTCAGACACAGACACACAGACACACAGACACACAGACACACACAGACACACACACACACCCGCAGACACGCTGGCGCTCACCCAAACACCGATCTATCTACTTCATGTGATGTGGAAGGACAGACAACAGAAAGGGCTGCAGATAAACACGTCATCATTCACAAGGCTGGGACACAATGATTGGATCTGTGGCTGTGTTTCAAACACATTACAGCAATAAAGCTGGAGGGATAACTCGCATGCGTGCGCACACAGAATGTAGCCACTCACAGGACACTCCTGATAGAACACTACCTTTCTACCTGATTTGATGTTTTATAATACTTATATTGTACATATATGTATGTAAAAAGTATGGACACATCCCTTCACTTGGATGGATACTAAAACATTAACACACACAAACAAAGTGTCTTCATATATATTGTGCCTGAGTGCACCGATCAGCCTCAACCTTATGACCATCTGCCTAATATTATGTAGGTCCCTCTTTTGCCGCCAAAGACCTGTCGAGGCATGGACTCCACTAGACCTCTGAAGGTGTGCTGAGGTATCTGGCACCAAGACGTTAGCAGCAGATCCTTCTAGTCCTGTAAGTTGTGAGGTGAGGCCTCCATGGATCGGACCTGTTTGTCCAGAACGTCCCACTGATGCTCGATTGGATTGAGAATTTGAAGGCCACGTCAATGCCTTGACTTCGTTGTTGTGTTCCTCGAACCATTCCTGAACCGATTTTGCTTTGTGGCAGGGCGCATTATCCTGCTGACAGAGGTCAATGCCATCTGGGAATACCATTGGAATACATGTCCATTGTAGGTGCTTATGGCAGTGGTACCGGGGTCAGCAAGGGCACCCAGACTGGTCTGTGGCTACGTAACCCCACACGCAACAAACTGCGATGCACTCTGTGTTCTGACACCTTTCTATCAGAACCAGCATTAACCTTTTCAGCAATTTGAGCTACAGTAGCTCATCTGTCGGATCGTACTACAAGGGCCAGCATTCCCTCCCCACATGCATCAATGAGCCTTGGCCGCCCATTACCCTGTCACTGGTTTTCACCGCTTTTCCTTCCTTGGACTAGTTTTGATAGCTACTGACCACTGCAGACCAGGAGCACCCTACAAGGGCTGCTGCTTGGGAGATGCTCTGACCTAGTCGTCTTGCCATCACCCGTGTCAAAGTCACCCAGATAGTTATGCTTGCCCATTTCTCCTGCTTCTAACACATCAACTTTGAGGACAGAATGGTCACTTGCTGCCTAATATATCCCACCCACTGACAGGTGCCATGATGACGAGATTATTAGTGTTATTCACTTTTCCTGTCAGTGGTCAAATTTTATGGCTGATCGGAGTATATATATGAGTGCTTTTGGAGAGTATTCAGACCCCTTCTTTCTCCACATTTGAATGATAAAGCAAAAACATGTTTTTTTATATATGTGCCTGAGAGAAAGTAGGCTTGAGAAACTTAACACAACACAGATGTACTAACTAACTCTGAACAGGGGTGTATAGATAGGACACACGTCCTGTCCATGCCTCCTGCTAGGAGTTGCCCATGTGATTGTCACAGGCTTGAGGGATAGGACCATTGACCATATGCTGGAACATCCCATACAAGGGTCATTTAGGCCTTTCTTATTGGAGTGTATTTGGCTGGGTTTGACCCTTGGCCGCCTCTCTTGTATTCGGTATAAGTACTGTGGAACTTCCTGTATTCTTTGGAGAGAGAGAGAGTGGGAACTATGTATTGTTAACATCGGAAGTCTCATGCTGAAATAAAGGCTCTCCCCTGACTTTCTGGTTGCATAACTTTTGTTCTTGGACATCACTGGAACAGGAAGCTAACAGTGCCAATTCAGGTATTTGGTCCTTTTTTAAAAGTGCCTTGGGCGGTGACTGAAGCTTAGATGCCTGGTAGATGCCTTTACCAGCTTTGCACCCGTGGATTTGGACATTTTCAAGCATTCTTCCTCCTAGATCCTCCCAAGCTGTCAGGCGGGATGGGGAGCATAGGTGAACTGACATTCACAGACTTGCCTCAAAACCATTCCAGCATTGACTGGGCTCTGTGCCTCGGCCAATTGTCGTGTTGAAAGATAAATCTTCGCCCCTTCCTGAGGTCCTGTGCGATCTGGATCAGAATTTGTTCAAGTGCTTCTGTGTTTTGTCACATTTATCCTTCTCTCAATCCTGGCTAGTGTCCCAGTCCCTGCTAATGAGAAGTGTAACCATAGCGTAATGCTCCCACTACCATGCTTCACCATACAAATGTTATTAGCTAGCTGATGAGTGATAGTGTATATCCCCCTGTTATTGGCAACAGCAGTTATGAAAAATATTTTCTGGAACTGAGTACTCATTTGATCAAGTTGTCAATGTTTAGTGACAATTAGTGACAAAAATACTGTCATTAATAGCATGTCATTAATTAGCATTTCAAAAATGTCAGTGGAAATATTAATATTTTCAGCTAATTGGTTAGCGATGTGGCTAAAAAATATGACCCCCCCCCCCCCCCCCATAATTGGCCACCTTACTATTTTGTTCAATAACATTTCATTTCCTTTTATTTGTGTTAAAATTGACAAATCATTCTTCTTTCAAGTGTTTACTGTAATGTTTTAGCTACCTTTCTTGCCTTCTGGTGAGGATTTTTTTTACATCTGATCACTTTGATGTGATACAGTTGTGCTCATAAGTTTGCATACCCTGGTAGAAAGTGTGAAATTTTGACATTGATTTTGAAATCTGTCTTTTATTGAAGGATAGTGATCATATGAAGCTATTTATCATCACATCGTTGTTTGGCTCCTTAAATCATAATAATAACAGAAATCGCCCAAAGGGCCCTGATCAAAAGTTTACATAGCCTTGAATGTTTGGCTTTGTTACAGACACACAAGGTGACATAAAAGTTAAAGGGGAAATTAAACGTTAATTTCCCACATCTGTGGCTTTTCACACAGGTTCAAGGGGCAATTAAGGTTTAATTTCCCACACCTGTGGCTTTTAAAATTTTTATAATAAGTTTGTTATTATAAAAATTTGCACTGAGCAGGATATATACTGAGCCATGGGGAACTGTCAAAAGACCTGCATAACAATGTTATGGAACTTTATAAAGATGTAAAAGGATATAAAAAGATATCCAAAGCCTTGCAAATGCCGGTCAGAACTGTTCAATCACTTATTAACTGGAAAATGTGGGGATCTCTTGATACCAAGCCAAGGTCAGGTAGACCGAGTCAGATTTCAGCCTAAACTGCCAGAGGAATTGTTCAGGATACAAAGAAAAAGACACAGATAATCTCAAGAGAAATACAGGCTGCTCTGGAAAAAGGCGGTGTGGATGTTTCAAAGAACACAATACAACGATACTTAAAAAAAATGAGCTGCATGTTTGAGCAGCCAGAAAGAAGCCTTTACTGCGCCAATGCCACAAAAAAGCCTGGTTACAATATGCCCGACAACACCTTGACATGCCTCACAGCTTCTTGCGCACTGTAATTTTACCGAAATTTTGCTTAATGGGCACAATCATAAGAACTATGTTTGGAGAGGGGTCAACAAGACCTATAGTGAACAGAATATCATCCTCACTGAAACATGATGATGGCTCATTTATTTTTTGGGGGGGGTGTGAGCTCTAATGGCATGGGGAATCTTATAAAAATGTATGGCAAGATGAATACAGAATTTTATCAGAAAATACTGGTAGACAATTTGCATTCTTCTGCACGAAAGCTGCACATGGGACACTCTTGGACTTTCCAGCATGACAATGACCCTAAGCACAAGGCCAAATTGACCCTCCAGTGGTTACAGCAGAAAAAGGTGAAGGTTCTGGAGTTGTCATCACAGTCTCCTGACCTTAATATCATCAAGCCACTCTGGGGAGATCTCAAACATGTGGTTCATGCAAGACGACCAAAGACTTTGTATGACCTGGAGGCAATTTGCCAAGACGAATTGGCAGCTATACCACCTGGAAGAATTCAGGGCCTCATAGACAACTATTACAAAGGACAGCATGCTGTCATCAATGCAAAAGGGGGTGTGGAAGATTAATTAATTACGCATATTTATTAAACCTAATTTATATTCCATTTGCGTAAAATAGGTTTATTAAATGTGTTAAATATGCAGGGTTTGTGTATATGATATACAGGTATATGATATACAGGCTGGATATTTCGCACTGTCTAGGAGTTGGGGAAACATGTGGTTAGAAATGTGGGGACTTTAGCTATAGCTTGTCCCCCTCTCCAACAGAACTCTTGCCAGCAAATCCTCGTTCTCCTTTTGGCCCCAGGCCCAAATACGGAAATTCTTTAGCTTAGGTGCCCTATGGTCTTAGAATTTGGAGCATTAAGATGAGAACCAGATGTTAGAAGAAAATATAAAGGGCCCCTCAATATGTCTTTGTCATACCTATGAATGTGCTCACAAGTATTCATAATTAAGAAATTAGAATGAAGTCGACTCAACCTGCGAACCTGAGAAGTGGAAAATAATTACACACAATAGGGGCAATAAACAATATATAGAACTAAGGGTATGTAGACTTTCGAACAGGGGTCAGTTCATTGTTTTTATTGTTGCCATGTTTTGTTTTATGATTGTGCCATTCTGTAACGACTTGTGAATGTGAATCCCATTAGAAATGAGACATTTGTTTTGCCTGCTCGCTAATGTTTTCTTTACAAATGGTACATATATAACCAATTCTCCAAGGGTATGCAAACTTTTTAACACAACTGTATGTCCGGTCTTTTGCGCAAGTAGAATTTCACGATTTGGAACTGGTCTAAAACAATTCCATATACAACAATTTTTACATAATTAAAAAATGTATTTAGCATCCATTAATCTCTATGAGAACTGTTTATGGGCTGAATGGGTATATTTAATAGCAAAATGTACTGTTGTTTTCCAGTGCATTTACATTTTGAACTTGAGGATTTAGTTCTCCAACCAGCTGATAATAGAGGATGGGGGTACGTTAGCTAACTTTTTTTGCCAGACACAGCTCTTGGCATTTTAGTCTAGGTGATTCCAAGCTTCTCACATTTCATTATGATGCAGCTCAATCTCCTCACTTTGACTTTATTATTTTTTTGGAACATTGCAATGAATATTTATTCTATTGTTACAAATAATGCAAGATCCGCATTTCTTCATCTTCAAAGTAGATCCCCAGGGTAAAAAGTTGTATTCTTTGTTAATTGATACCTGTAACTTTGAGCAATACAGTAATTTTAATTTATGATCATGACACAAAATCACACATGACTGTTCTTTTTTGCACAGGCGTTTGCACAAAAGATCTTAGGTTAATAATTAATGCAAATAAATCCAAGATTACGTGCGTGCTATTCTGTAGGTTTGGATGATTGCTAAATAATTAGACATTCTGTGCCCCACCTAGATATTTCTTTAGAATAATATGTCTATTAAAGCACACAATGTATTTGGTTTAATCAAAGATTAAAGTAGGTTTATTTTCTAGAAACAAATCTTAGCATTGACATTAATGTGAGTACTATATTATGGTGCTATGCTGAAGATGCATTGTTTAGAGTCATGACTGAAAGCCGGTGGACTCATGCAGTAATGTGTTTTATTACTGGTAAAAGCTTTATCACACATCTTTGTAGTTTGTACACTTTGGCTGGGACTCCACAACATACAGAAGGGACAAAAATATATTTGTGGATGTTTGGAGATATAAGTATCTCACCTAAAACATTAATTGCTATCGGACGTGGTCACAAGACTGACTAGTACTAGAAATGCAGAGGACGTCGTCTGAGTTAGGTAAAACTGCTTCAGACTAACCCTGCACTAATGGAATGCCTTGAAGAGTAACCTTCATTTAAATGACATTGTAGATTATAAGGCAGTTCAAATGTCTAATATATGTTTTTACTCTAATTGTGGATGCATTTCTTAGTGTGTGTGCCTCTAATCTTTTTTTTTTCTACAAATTGCTGTATTAATGGACTCAACTGTGAAAGAGACCTATGCCTCAGCTTGCATTTCCCTGAATAAATAGTGCTTAAATAAATCTGCATCAGTATAATCTGAAGTATCTTACATTAATAATTTCACAACCCCGGTCATTTATAACATCGTTGTCTGCAACAAGATGTCACTATATAGTGTCACTTATACGTGGCACGAATCCTGTGGGATAAAACCGGATCCAAGTTGTTGAATCCTGCCGCAGCGACGATACGACCGTGGTTTACTCATTTTATTAGCAAGACATTCAGCGGGAGGGCAGATTAATATTCCTGCCATGCTGTGACAATCTTTGTTTTTGGCATTTTAACGGTTGACACATCAATTATCCTTTCTACCATGAAAAGGTATCCTACAGTTGACTTCTCCTAAGAGGTGAACATCACAGCGTTGGAATGGGGATGGGCAGATGATGAGAATGTGACGGAGAAAGAGAATTGCAGAACAAAAGGATAAAGTCCAGAAAAAAAACTACCTTTCCTGAGATAGCCCTGGCGGTAGGATGACAGAGGAGCCGAGTGCTTTATTGCCAGAAACTGGTAGCAGCCCCCCGCTCCGTCCTCTCTCTCAGTCACTTTCTATTCTCTTTATTTCTCTCCCTCCTCTCTTTCTCCTCAGTCTCTCTTTCATTCTCACAATTTACTCTCTCAACTCGGTCCCTCTCTCCTCTCAGCTGGAATTGGAACAAAGGCTTCACAGGAAGCTGCTGTCTCTGCCAATGTCACTGCACTCAGTATGACACACACACACACACACAGACGCAGACAAATACACACACACACACACACACACACACACACACACAGACAAATACACACACACAAATGCACACACACAAATGCACACACACTCTGTGTTGAATTGGATTTGAGAGTTTACTGGACAAAACCATGTTTTTAAGTGTTTTTTCTCTCCAGTCCTCTCTCTCTTTCTCTTCCCCCTTTACTCCTACACCTAATACCCTGGCTCTTTCCCCTCTCATCTCTCCTCTCTCGCTCCTGTCTGTCTCGCCTCCCCTTGCTCTTTACTCTCCGCTCCTCCAGTCCTCCTCCTCTTTCTGTGTGTGACAGAGTTCCGTGGTCGTGTCTTTCTTCGATGGCCAGACACATTTTTCAATTATGCACACAAGTGAAGGTATTAGATTGTCTAATCCCTGTAATCCCCATACAAACACATATCTGGCCTCAGAAAGCCTATTAAGCCCTACTGTATACCACACACCTCTACACCCAGTTAACCACTATACCACACACTTCTACACCGTGTTAACCCCTCTACCACACCCCGCTACACCCTGTTAACTCCTATACCACACACCTCTACTCCCTGTTAACCCCTATACCACACACCTCTACTCCCTGTTAATCCCTATACCACACACCTCTACTCCCTGTTAATCCCTTTACCACACACCTCTACACCCTGTTAATCCCTATACCACACACCACTACACCCTGTTGACTCCTAACACACACCTCTACACCCCAATAACCCCTATACCACACACCTCTACTCCCTGTTAATCCCAATACCACACACCTCTACACCCTGTTAACCCCTATACCACACATCTCTACACCCTGTTAACCCCTATACCACCCACCTCTACAGTTCTACACTAAATTAACGTCTACACACTCAAGTGCTCATTTCTCCTCTCTCTCTCCTATCTGACTCCCGTCCCCTTACTCTTTACTCTCTCTCCTCTCATCCTGTCCTCCTCTCTCCTCTCTGTGTGTGACTGTTGGTGGCTAGCTGAGCTCCATGGTCGTCTCTTTCTTCGATGGCCAGACACATTTTTCAATTATGCTCACAAGTGAAGGTATTAGACTGTCTAATCCCTGTAATCCCCATACAAACACATGGCTGGCCTCAGAAAGCCTATTAAGCCCTATACCACACACCTCTACACCCTGTTAACCCCTATACAACACACCTCTACACCCTGTTAACCCATATAGCACACACCTCTACACCCTGTTAACCCCTATACCACACCTCTAGAGCCTGTTAACCCCTATACCACACACCTCTACACCTTGTTAACCCCTATACCACACACCTCTACACCTTGTTAACCCCTATACCACACACCTCTACATTCTGTAACCCCTATACCACACACCTCTACACCCTGATAACCCCTATACCACACCTCTACAGCCTGATAACCCCTATACCACACCTCTACAGCCTGTTAACCCCTATACCACACACCTCTACACCTTGTTAACCCCTATACCACACACCTCTACATTCTGTAACCCCTATACCACACACCTCTACACCCTGTTAACCCCTATGCCACACACCTCTTCAGCCTGTTAACCCCTATACCACACACCTCTACAGCCTGTTAACCTCTATACCACACACCTCTACACCTTGTTAACCCCTATACCACACACCTCTACATTCTGTAACCCCTACTACACCACTTAAAAATACTTATGACAATGTTTAGAACATCCTGATGTCGAAAAAACATTTATAACAACACTCTGATAGCAACACTTTAAATGCAAAAAGTGACAACTTCAAAACAAATTATTTATAACTACACCCTAGTGTAATATAGTATTATAGGGAATCACTTAAGACAAAATCCTTCTTATTCCACCCTTTAATTTAACACCATGAATTCAACATTCTTCTAAGAACCCCCTTATTGAAATATGTTTCCAATAACATCCTTATGGTAGCACTTTTATAACAAAATCCTCATAGTTTCCCATTTAGAACAACATCCTTATATTAAAACCTTCATAACAAAATCTTCATAGATACACATTTAGAACAACATCCTTATATCAAAACCTTCATAACAAAATCTTCATAGTAACAACTTCATACAATCCCCAAAACATTCAGTGGAAAACCATGTTTTCACTGGCTATGAGCTGGTTATGATCTGCAAAGTGACTAAAATTGGAATATCCTTATAACACGGCTCTTATAAAACCACCTTATAACGCTTTATAACAATCACCTTATAGCGACA
>JACXGJ010006700.1:0-33330 GCA_016801105.1 Esox niger
ACACACACACACACACACACAGACACACAGACACACACACACACACACACACAGAGGTAAGCCACTAATGGACCACATCCTAGGAAACAAACGGAAATCCTTCACTCCATATCTTTTCTGTTCTGTGTGATTCTTTGAAACGCAGACAGACGGATCTTATTTTAGACCTCACATGACCCGCTGGACAGAATTTGCTATAATTTGCTGTAATCATACTTTGTCTGAGGCCCAAAAAATGTGTGTCTGAGATACAAATCTCAACCGCTGGATTTCCACCGGTGAAAATTCCCCAGACCAAAGTCCCTCCAACAGCTGAATGGGGAAAACACTGACAGGGAGCTCCGTAAAAACATTTCTGACAGTTCAGGTCCAGTATCTGTTCAAGACTTACTTGAGGGCAGAGCTCTCCAGGGAACAACCTGTTATCTAGAAAGTCTACTCCCTCACATACACTTTGACACAAGCTCCCAAAGTGACAGGCTAGACCAGCTAGTCTTCACAAAGACCTCCCCACAACACAGACTGCCCGGGGAGATCAGCTAGTCTTCACAAAGACCTCCCCACAACACAGACTGCCCAGTGAGACCACTCATCTGAACTGCAGGCTGAACGTCTTATGAAACAGTCGACCCCGAATGACTGTGATCCCAGAATGTGACTGATTCCCATCGTTTCATGAGTCATTAGGAGCCCCCCCCCCCACCCGACTGCATGTTACATAATGCAACCTACGCCCCCTGGACCGCACCCCGTCACCCCGTCACCCCGTCACCCCTCCACCTTTCTCCACTAGCTTCCTGAGAAAAGCCCTTCCTAGGTTTGACACGGCCTCTCCAAGAGCCAACCAGCGGGGGCCAACAATCACAGCTCTGGACACACACACACACACACACTTACGAGATGTACACACACGCATTCCCAGGTCAGGTCAGGGGAGGGGACTTCCTCGTAGACTATTCATCCATTGTTTCCCGGCACGTTGTGATTTTTGGTGCGGCGGTCTGATTTCTGGAGATTATCTCAGCTAATTAGAGAATAACGTTTGTACTGCGTCTCAGAGCCAAAGCCAACCTCATCAGGACAGACAATCACTTAGTTCCCTGACCTTGGCATAGCATTTCACCACTGCAGTCGGGGCAAATATAGACGTTTGGCGATTAAACATTGGCCTGTTGTTCTTTGTTTCTAAGATCCATTAACAGGCCATTGACCTAGCAGTAGATGGTGACATTTATGATGACAGGTCGGGGGGTTGTAGCCTTGATATCTTACATAAGTGAAAATGGCTTACCGAAACCCACGTTGTGTTTCCAGGTGGACAGTTGGGCCCTGGGAGTGTTGCTCTACACGTTGATCTACGGTACCATGCCTTTTGATGGGGAGGACCACAATAAACTGATCCGCCAGATTAGCAACGGAGAGTACAGAGAACCGGCACAGACCTCAGGTACCGGTCGGACTGTCCCGCTCTTCCCATCTCTCTGTGCCTGTCTTCTTCGTCGCCCTACCGCTACCTATCCGACCATCGCGTTCCCTCTCTATTCATCTCTCCATCTCTCTCTCTTTTTGTAGTTCTTTACATTTGATCCATCTAAAGAACTACAATGCCCAGTTTAATAATGAACCAGTCACCAAGAGCTTGATTAGTTGAATTAGTTCAAATATTCTTCAGGCACATCCTGTAGTGCTGTGGAACATGGCTTGCAAGGCATTGCCGTGGTTCTCCCTGTTCATCTTCTCCTTCTCTCCCAGACGCCCGCGGCCTGATCCGCTGGATGCTTATGGTGAACCCGGTGCGCCGGGCAACGGTGGAAGACATCGCCAACCACTGGTGGGTCAACTGGGGCTGGAAGACCAGCGTGTGTGACTGTGACCAGCGGAAGGATGATAGCAGCTGCATCAATTCACCAACGCTGGCGCGCTTCATTGACTGGCAGAACAGTGCCCCCGTTTCCCCGAGGGGGGCACCGGCAAAGCCTCCCCACTCAGAACCCCTTGCCGTGCTTCCCCACGTCGGCCGCCAGCGCCTCAGGAAGTCCATGAAGGAGAATGAAGGAGGAGCGCGCCACCATCTCCCTGTGGGAGATGACAAAGAGAAAGACAAACCAGGGCTGAAGAGGCCCAAGGGGATCCTAAAGACCCGTGTTTCTGACCAGAGGTCCCACAGCGTGGGCGAGATTGAGCTGAGCCGCTCCTTACACTTCCAGGGAGTCCAGGGAGGAGAGCTGCCCTCCAGCCCTGAGAGAGACGAGGAGGAGCAGGAGGATGACCAGGATCGCCTGGGCGTGTCGCCGGCCAAAATGGTGCCCACTCTCCCCAAGAAGGGCATCCTGAAGAACAACCAGCAGCGGGAGTCAGGATACTACTCCTCCCCAGAGCGCGGCGAGTCATATGAAATGCCAGGGAACAACTCCTCCGTGGCCCTGACGGCCAGCTCACCAACAAAGAGGTCAATGGGGAGAAAGGGTATCTTGAAGCGCAACGGGAAGTTTGGCAACTCCCCTTCCTTCCCCAGTGGCCTCTCCAGTATGAGTTATCACGGAGAGACTCAGACTGACTCTGGTCTTTCTCGTAGCCAGAGCAGGCCCTCCAGTATGGTGTGCGACGAAATGGGCCTGTCCAGTGTCCCTCCCTTCCCAGGGATGGACTGGCCCCCCTCATCTTTGCAGCCCAACGTCAGGGCCTGTATGTCGGCTGAGGATCTACTACAGCTGGCAGGCTTCAGACGGGGCCTCCAGACCGCGGCACTGGGGCTCCACGGGGGGAGGGTGGGTACCCGCGGGACACCAGGGTCTCCCGGGGACAACGGCAGCTTCTCTCTGCTTGGGGACATGGATGATATGACCCAGGTCTACCAACATGCCCTGGACATTAGCAGCAAACTAAGCCAGGGGACATAGGATGATAGGCTGTGAAGAACAAATATACAGGAACACACACTCACACACACCCACACACATACACACAATTGGAACTTGATGTTTGGGTCAGGACTGGACGTGTGGAGCGCGGGCTCATCCACCCGCCCTGCTGTACTAAATCAGCGCTGTTGTAAATGTTTACATGTCTAATAGAAACGAAGCTATTGGCTGACCGCTAATACGGAGAAGCTATTGGCTGACCACTGTTAGGTACCCTAAAGCACCTATAGTTGGCCTCTGGTTTCTGTGTCCATCAACTAATCTCAACAATTTATCTATAATATTGTTAGAAAAGTCAAATATTACTGTTGTTTCTGTCATTACGAACTTATCTATGTACATTTTAAGACTAAATAATTGCTTATGTCTATGAATGCCATGTGGGTAAAACCATCAAGCTACAGTTTCTGCTGTACATCACCAGTGTGATTCGGGTTTGGAACAAACCATCTGCATGGGGATAAGAATATTGTGTGCATTCAAAGGAAGTGCCTGTGTTATCATGTACTGTATTTCCTGAGGGTTTCTGTAGAAACAGTTAGAGGAACTACACACTACACCAGAATATTCTGCGTGGGTTAGGGTTAAGGTGACAAATCTCCTAATTATACACCAATTGGACCAACCATTTATCTTCCCAGGGGAACTGTTCAGGAAATTGGAAGACAGAACAACAAAATACTGAAATTAAGATTAACTACAAGAAAGATGTGGTGATGCAATTCACAGTAGTTGTTTTAGAAAGGGCACATATTGAGAATAAGGGGTTAATAGCTTGAGCATAGAAGTCTTCTTTATTAAGGTAAGTTGGGTGTTGAACCAGTCTGTTACAATCCTTGTTCTCAAGACTGAAGGGATCCTTCTTTTTTCAAGACTGCTGGTATACAGAGGAAGAAAGGGAACGAGGATGAGATGGAGAAAATAACATCAGGAAGTTGACAAAAAAGAGAGGTAGACAGAGAGAGACAGGGAGAGTAAGGAAGATAGTAGCATTGTAGAGCTACGAAAAGAGAGGCAATTGGGAGACTGAGAGGTAGACATGGATAGAAAATTACTATTATCTGAATATTTGAAAGAGTGAAAGTAATGCTCATTTTCAGTTTATCTATTTGATCTATTTGTATCATTTTTTTTACCTAATAAGCCGCTTGATAACCACTTCTCATTTACCCTGATGACCTGGATGAAGGCATAACAGTTACACATGAAGGCTATAAAAACTAAATCAACCAAATCACATTATGTGCAGTGGAATAAGCAAGAGGTCAATAAGTTACACCGAATGAGGTTGTACATATTTACCGCTGTTCAGTGTCAAGTTTGAGAATCTTTTGCAATTCAATCTATTCATTGGCAGCAAAGAACTGAAATGAATGGTGGCTGAAGGAAGTGTTGAGCACAGCTTTAGGTAGACTGATATTGAGGAGTGAACTGAGGTAAAGGGGGAATTTCCCACAGAGGGACCTAAGCTAGAACCAGTTAGTCTGGCGTAATGATGTATGTTGTAGAAGTAACAATGCACATGGCATTGTGGTAAACTAATTGTAAATCATAGGGGCTTATATTAGCATGGAGCCTTTAAATTATATCACTAAAGTCTAAGATTGACATGATGGTCATTTTACCCCAACATGGGAAAATTATACTTTGTTTTTGTAAATAAAAAAGAAACCAATTTTGGGCTTGACTTTAGGCTGGAGGTGGCAGATGTGGGTCTGAAAAAAAATACCAAGGTACTCACATATATCGACTCAGATCCATCGAGGGTGAGAGTGTTTATCGGAGCGGGTGGGTAGGGGTAATGTCATATTGAAGGACATGCAGCTAACTGAAGTCCAGTTTGAAAACACTTTAATACATTGTATCTGAAAGGCGCCATACAGTTTTGAAGCGATTGCCCACTGTTAGCGGTACATAGGAGAAGACAGCGTCTTGTGTACAGCCAGTGTGCTCGGCCAATTATATATATGTATGGGTTCTGTGAAGAAAAGGTGTATCCTTCAGTGTCACTCGTACCTGAAAAAACCCAGGGTGAAGTGCACAACGTTTGAGAGCCCTCAGGGCCCTTATAATGCACTTTGAAGGGAATAGGGTTTAATTTAGGATTCCATCCCAAACCGTTTGAAACATGTTTTCTCTGGAAATGCTGCGTATGTCAACCGAGAGTTTGTCAAAGTTGGCGAATGCTTGTAAAAGGGCGGAGTATATAAATATATTTATGACTATGGAACCTGGTTGACTACCTTTTCGTGTTTTTGTGTCGTATGGACAGAAATAATATTTTAACTGGATTTTATAGTGCCCGAAAAAATTATACTATGTTAGTATTTTTTCCTGGATTTCTTTTCATTACGCTTCTGTTTTTGATTTTTCCAAAATATAGAAACTGTATGTCTTTCTTTTACGGGCAGTGGGGGTAAAATGGGTCTGGTTTGGTAACTGGAAGGGGGGAGCTGTACGATGGCCCACATGAAAACAAAAGTATTAATATCTGTGTAATTGCAAGAGGTGGAAAGGGTTAATGTTTAAAAACAGTAAGGAGCAAGTCGTTAACTGACAAGTGACTTTCTGTGAGCCTTTACAATTGTAAGAACACACAGAGAATGTAGCGGAAAAGAAAGGGACGCCAGCAGTATCAATCGGCCAAAGAGCCCTCAAGCTGCACTCTTCCAAACTGGAACAAAAAGATGTTGCGTCTGTTGGTTACCATCTTGACTGGATATTCTGTTATATTGAAGTATTATTATTATGTATTTAAGTTTTATTTTAAGTTGCTACTGTTTGTTGGCATTGATGTTTTCATTGTATTATATTTTCATTTTTTGTAGACAGTTGAACCTGTATGTTGCTTTTGTTTGTTACTGTACCAAATTAAGAACAATTATGGATCTGCTGTTATTGTATATGTCCTAATATGTATTCATTTTGGTCTCCACAATGTATGGCAGTAGAAATCCAGTTGTTAGTCAGGGTAGATCAAACACTGACCTAACATCTCTGCCAAGCAGCGTTCTTTCATCATCATCTCAATTAAACAGCTCTACCTTAAATGAAACTGTCTTGTGTTTCCTGGTAAATCACCTTGCGTTTGGTGGCATGTTTTTATACAGACAATATAATATATATCTGTGAACATAACATACAATCGCAAATAATTATTAGAAACAATGTACTGTGTAAAAAAAATTACTGAATATTTTATGCGGACCACTTGCAGTAATATGGATCTGTAAAACCGTTCCCATGATGACACTAGTGAAAAGTGACTTCCTGTTCCCTGCTTGGTCTCTGTGTAGCTTTGTAAGGCTGTCATGGCAACATGATTATCGCCGCTAGCTTGGTTTCCTTCCGATAGCCCACTGTCACAAGGGCAAACAACGTACATGGTTCACAGACAAGGCAAGACCATATTTTTACTGGAGTAATGAGATTATTTTTTGCTCCGGCAACTTTCCCAAGGGTGTCAGGAAGATAAAGGAGAAAGAAGGTACCGGAACGGGCCTATAGGTGCAGGCTGCAGTATGTGACATCAGCAGATAGAGAATAGATGTTCTATATTATCACAACTTAGAACACTATGCTACATGAAGGAGCTGCCTTTATATTGCCATATAATACATTCCCTTTGACCTACCATACCTTACAATTGATTGCTCCCTCTTTTTGTCCTATAATTCCCTACAGTAGATAGTGTTTGATTTGTGACCTAGAATTCCCAAAACTAGGGAGTGCACAACTTATAACAAGTGCTCTGGTCAACAAAACTTCTTCTGATCACGTTTATTTAATCACTGCAAATTCCCCAGTCCTGACTACCGCTAAGATGTCACCGATGACATCACACTTCGTTTCGGAGTCTCCAGTCGGTGCTCAGACTGCTGTCACGAACAGAGAAAAGGGTAACATTTCAATCATCAGGCTGAAAAAGAGCACTTTAGTGTACTTTGTAGGGTGTGAGGTGCCATGTGGGAGTCAGCTTGAAGTGAACAGAGGAAAAATGTGTAGGGCTTAGTTAGATGTTAGTCTGGACAGACAGACACAGGCAGCCAGGACATTCCTCAAGCAGTCTATGCTGAGGGGGGAAACTGAGCTGGGATGAAAAGGAGCAGAACAAATAAACACAGGAACACACTTTCATGCATGTGTATTTGCTCACACACACCAGGAACTCAAGCAGGCCAAGTTCCATTTGTAGAAGTGCAGTAGTGTTAGTGTGTGTTTGGGAGCGGTACAGTGATTGATTAAGTTCTCATTTAGATTTCCAATCATGGTTAGGGCATCCATTAACTTTCAAAGACGGTGTACCTTCAACTACTGAGCTGAACACAGCGGGACCAGGGCTCTTGTAGTAACTCAAACACCGGCTAGGAATGTAGTGCTCAAATGACAGAATACTTTTTCAGCCATGACAGGGGCCAAACAATCCTTAGAATTCTGAATCTACTGAACACCCCATTGAGCATAATATATCGCACTCAAACACTGGATCTATAGAAGACACTGGTGAACATAATGGATCACACTGAAATTCTGGATCCAGTGAACACACAGTTAATCACAACGGGTCACACTAAAACCCTTGATACAGCCAGAAGAGGACAGGTCACCCCCTCTGATCCTGGTTCCTCTCTATGTTTCTTCTTACATTTCCTAGCCACTGAAATTCAACACTACTGTTGTTTGCTCCTTTGGGTTTCAGGCCGGGTGTTTTGTAAAACAACTGCTGATATAAAAAATAAATGTGATTGATTGACAGTGGACACACAGCTGAACACAACAAATCACGCTGAAACTCTGGATCCAGTGAACCGTCATGGCACTCATTCCTGTGGTGCTGGTTCTATTTTTAGCCGTTATACTGGTGATGTTCGGGAAAAACGGTCAGGCTGACTGGATTCGTTGTCCCTGGATGTCTGGACCACTACACCATTAGGAATGTCTCTGGCACATGTTCAAGAACCACTACAAAGGGGAGGAGGAATGAGCTGGGAGAGAGTGATAGGGTATTGTGTTTGTCTGTGAGGGAGGGCGGCTGCTGGTAGGAGGACATGAATAGAGGGTGATGACAACACGATTTAGGATCTAATGAAGAAGAATAAGCGTGAGAGAAGAGGTTTGAGTGTATGATGATGTGTGCCAAAGGCACTTTTGTGATGTCACCGTGTGTCTGTCCTCGTATGTGTGCGGTCCACCCAAATTGTAGTGAAAACAGGAAAGATATTTCTCTCCAGATCCTGCTTTGCAGATTAAATCAACCCTCAGACACAGTCACCACAGCGAAACCCAGGTCTGTTTGATTCTGACTTGACTGAAACGTCCTCTTGTGGGGGATAAGGAGATGTTCTGTGTTTTGGTTCCCTGTTTCTCTGAGTTACGTGTATACTGTACATCTATAGGACAGATCATTAGATAGAGGGGGTTTAGTGACCCCCCGGGAAGGTGTGGATGCAGTCAGCTGGCTGTCAGAGGCTGGTATATGTAGAGTGAGGCGCAGTTAACATTCTGCCCTAATCAGGAAAATGTGCGGAGATGTTTTGGCCTGTCCTGTCTTTGCTCTGCTCCCCTCTTTCTCTGTGCTGTCCACTTCATTTTCACACTGGTAATCCACAAAAAAATGTTCACATTACAAGTGCAATGTTTCAAACGGTATAGCTTGAGACAGATCGCTCTCTATGTATTGATAAAGCAGAGACATATAGACAGACGGGTCACAACCAGCGGATTGGGTCTGAAGAGACTAAAGTACTCCAGAATGACTGGACTGGAGTCATATAATCAGCTGAGAAAACAGCCTGTCAGCTCCTTCCTGACTACTGGGTGGTCAAATGACTCCTGTCTACCCACCTGTCCTACAGCATATACAGTAGATAGGTCAAGAAGGACATAAGTCAACATGAACTCCTCAGCTCCCACAGGGATGTCACCGCTGACACACACACACACACACACACACACACACACACACACACACACAAACACTTATAACACCATAATTTGTCAACAAATAGGGCTATCACCACCATCCTACCCCCACATACACACGTATCTGCACCCACACCCACCCTAATCTTGACCTTTGTATTTAGAATGGAAGGAGGATTTTTCGCAGACTGGGAGTAATTAGCAAAAAATTTTATTCAAACCCCCACTGACTTCAGATCAGTACTACACACACTGACTTCAGATCAGCACTATACACGCTGACTTCAGATCAGTACTATACACGCTGACTTCAGATCAGTACTACACACACTGACTTCAGATCAGCACTATACACACTGACTTCAGATCAGTACCATACACACTGACTTCAGATCAGCACTATACACACTGACTTCAGATCAGCACTACACACGCTGACTTCAGATCAGCACCACACACACTGACTTCAGATCAGTACTACACACACTGACTTCAGATCAGTACCATACACACTGACTTCAGATCAGCACTATACACGCTGACTTCAGATCAGCACTACACACGCTGACTTCAGATCAGTACTACACACACTGACTTCAGATCAGTACTATACACGCTGACTTCAGATCAGCACTACACACGCTGACTTCAGATCAGTACTACACACACTGACTTCAGATCAGCACTATACACACTGACTTCAGATCAGCACTATACACACTGACTTCAGATCAGCACTATACACGCTGACTTCAGATCAGCACTATACACGCTGACTTCAGATCAGCACTATACACACTGACTTCAGATCAGTACCATACACACTGACTTCAGATCAGTACTATACACGCTGACTTAAGATCAGTACTATCAATTCCTGGCCTGGCCTCGTCACTTAGGAAGGGAAATTCCAAGAGTTCTGGAGTTGCCTCAGGTTAAATAACAGATCTCAGGTTCCCAGGAAAACTCTGATTACTATCTAACATTCCAAACATTCCTTTAGGATTCAATTGGCTGCTCCCTCCAATGGGTCAATGGGTAACCCAGACTGCGGCTGAGGTACTATGATATGGGCCATGTGAGGGTAGGGCAAAGCCAGTGTGTGTGTGTTTGTGTGTGTGTGTGTGACTGTCTGCGGGAGTTGTCTGTCTGAGCTCCCAGAATACTCAGAGTTCCAAGGGTATTTACCAAGTATCAGTTGGTAATCTGCCTTTCTTTCATACAGAGGTGCTCTTTCCCTTGGAAAGACGATCACTGTTGTGGATTTGACCTTTGATCTGGTAAGGATGACACACTGAGAAAAGACAACAGGTCATTCTGGTCATACTGCTCAATCCACACTGATAGAGGGGTTTTCATCAGGTGTTCTAGGAGAGAAATCCTTCCCCTCCGAGTGGGGGCCCTCGACCATTGACCCTGAGTACCGGGTCGTCACTTAATCCTGAAATGCACAGGGACTCTCAGGGACTCACAGGGACTCACAGGGACTCTCAGGGACTCTCAGGGACTCTCGGGGACTCTCAGGGACTCACGGGGACTCTCGGGGACTCACGGCGACTCACGGGGACTCACGGGGACTCTCAGGGACTCACAGGGACTCTCAGGGACTCACAGGGACTCACAGGGACTCACGGCGACTCACGGGGACTCACGGGGACTCACAGGGACTCTCAGGGACTCTCAGGGACTCACGGCGACTCTCAGGGACTCACAGGGACTCTCAGGGACTCTCAGGGACTCACGGCGACTCTCAGGGACTCTCAGGGACTCACAGGGACTCTCAGGGACTCACAGGGACTCACAGGGACTCTCAGGGACTCTCAGGGACTCTCAGGGACTCACGGCGACTCACGGCGACTCTCAGGGACTTCACGGAATTCTGTGCCTGTTGGGTCATGAATCTTCTTTTTATTAAGGATTACATAAGACCTGCACTCAGTTTTATTTTACATATAAATCCCCAACACAATACATAGAGTCAAGAGCAGGAGGGGAGCCTATCGAACATACCAACCCGTCTCTTGGCCTTCTTATCGCACTGAGTGAGTGGTGGTTGTACATTCTTCCCCATCATTCTGACAGGCCTTCACACTGCTGTCACACAGCCAAACACTCTTATCAGTAATATAAGGAGCAACAGTATAGACAGCTGGGTGAAGCATTGAGGAGTGGCCTGTGTGTGTGTGTGTGTGTGTGTGTTTGTGTGTGTGTGTTTGTGTGCGCAGCCTGATTATAGGTCTAGTTGGATACGGCTTTGCTATCCCTGTACAAAGCATCACAATCTCACCGGAAATGTCGTTGACGACAGTCCCCTTTCTAGCCTGGATTCATCCATAACCGCTCAATTGATACGGGGCCACGCCGCTTTTAAGGAGCTCTGCTGTGCTACACAGTCCCTTATCTCAGCAGTGTATAAGCCAGGGCTAACATTTAACGTGTGGCGAGTTGGAAGAAGTCACCCGTAAATTATTTAAATCAAACTATCATTCAGTCGATAAAAAATACGACAGGGCTGAACCATTCAATGAAAGGATTTAGAAATGCAACTCAAACCCCGGTCCGGGGGTTGTATTTGTAAATCCATTTACCTCAGGCTACGCAAACACAAGTCCCCGCCCCATGGTGTCGTTCCGGTTTGGACACGGCGTCTTACCAATTCTCCTAAAAGTAGGCCCGGATCGTGAGCCTGACATTCAGGAATGTTGAACCTTCCTGGACACTGGCCAACAGTGGCACAGCCTCAGATCTCTGGCATGTGCGTTCATCCTGCACCGTCCCAGATGAAGCGAATATAACCTGAAATATGAAGGGAGCAAAAGGGGAGGTAGGTGTCACATTCCAGGTCAGAAGATGGAGCTCTGCGAATGAGACTCTAGCTAAATTCAAACGCGCTACGCAGTCGGCAGGCCTAGCCAGGTTGGTGAGTGAGTGCCGATAAACCTGTAAGTAAGGAAAAGAGAAAGATAACGTCTTAATTGACAATTTTCGGTTTCCGTGGAAATTTTCGGAGAGGATTCAAGCACAATTAAGAGTTGGCATGTAGCGAACTCGTCCCCTTTTCACTGACAGGGCCTGGCTAACCCTAAGGCTTGAGTAGAAGAGAGTAATGGTTGAGTGAATGAATTAATATATAAATACATTTGGAACACTAGCACTTCACTGATATACAGGAAAAATGCAATAGAAAATGTAGACATGTAGATCAGGGCTATTCCACTCTGGTCGTGGAGGGTCAAAACACTCCTGGTTTTAACTTTTACCCGGCAGTTATTTGCAGTTACCTGTAACTCAATCAGTCTCATATTTGAAAGAGAGGATGAAAAGCAGAAGTGGTTGGCCCATCCAAGACTGGAGATTAAAAGGCCCTGATGTACAGATGCAACAATAAACACAGGATTCACTGCCCCCTGTTGGTCAGTTAATGACTTCTGTGCCTCTAAATACAGAGCTACATTCATCTCTCACTAGTACCTAGAATACAGGTTGGGGATTTCTAAAGTGGATCACAGCCATGGTATCTACAGCCATGTTATGTGTCCCAAATGGCACCTATTCCCTATATGGTGCACTTCCTTTGACCAGAGACCTGTCGGTTCTGGGACCCTATCTAGGGAATAGGGTGCTTTTTGTGACACACCCTGTGCATGTTTACGTGAGGTCAGTTGCGGATGTGTGTTCAATTCTACTGCAATGGCTACAAATGATGACATCATCTCAGAAGTATTTTGATGTTCTCCCAGGTTAGTGAGCATGCATGTAACAGAGACGTGAGAGTCATTCCCTGATGCCCATGGGTGATGTTAATAGACAAACAGTCAGTTTCATGCGTGTTTCTTTTATTCTAGATCAAATAACCTCCAGCTTCAAAGAAACAAGGCCTGAAATGGCACAGTAGCTGTCTTTCATTGGCAAATGCGAGATTTTAAAGCTTTTACCTGCATACTTTTTAATAATGTGTCATGAATACATTTTGATTTGCGTTTGTATTTTAGATTGGGTGTGGTCAAATCTAAAATCACTGGACCTGTTTCTTTCTCCAACCGCAGCTCGGCACCATGGAATATCTTCTCACTCTTGGGCTCATTCAGTGTCCGCTAGGCAGTAGATCTGAAGAAGCATCTTGAAGGCAGGGGCCAGTGCAACGAAATACTTTTCATTCACCTCCAAACACAGGTGGTGAAGTCATGGCAACTGTGACTAACATCCCAAGACAGTTCATTCAATGCAGTTAGAGGAATAAGAGGTCTACACTCTGCTGAAGGCCCAACATAACGTCTATGGTGACCAGGCACACCACACCACCTTCACTGGCTTCCTGATCTGCCGTTAGTATCAACCTTTCTCCCTCATTTGTAGAGTGGACACCTGCTCTCGGTCGGCATCACCCTCATCGGCGTTTGCTGGTCACTTTCTATTTCGGTTTCTTGTCGGCCATTGTTTGTATTACATTCCATTGTACGTCGTTCATATTTTATGTTTTCAAGTACTGTTACGTTTTTTGTCTTCTCTTAATGTCCTCCGTTCCCCCTTCGCCAGCATCCTGTCCCCATATGCAGTGTCAAACTACACAGAAGTGCAAGTTAATAGAGGTGTTTCAGATGTTATTAGACATGTTTTTTTTTTACATTTCTTGCCAAGAATGTTCAACCAGTGTCGTCATTGATCGATTGAGGTTGCTGTCTTATCTAAAGAGTCATGTTTGTAACAATATTTAAGGCCTTTGTGATCCACCAATTGCTCAATCACACTATTGGCAAGTAGATATGGTTGTGCTTGTGTCAACAATGTTCCTATTGGCCACAACATTGCAAACATTCCTCCCGGCTGATTGTGTCCAGCTTAGAAAAGGATATCTGAATACTGTGGTGTGCTACAACCAGGCAAAACAGATGGCCCGAGCGGAGAGTAACAATTTTGTTGGCGCACATGTTAGTAACGAATTAACCAATGTTTATATGAAAAACATAACAAGGAAATATGCATTTGCTTCAAAGACTCTCAGATTTGAAGCTTAGTTCCTCCACAATCCAATATATTTTTTTACATTGTCTGGGTTCATGTGATACCAGAGGTTGCATCCCAAAATGTTTATTATTTGCATTATTGTTTTCAAATCGGATACTAAAGACCTTAATGACCCGATTCTCATTATAATCTTCATCCACTTATCTGTTATCGGGTCACGGGGGCAGCAGCTCCAGTAGGGGACCCCAAACATCCCTTTCCCAAGCTACATTTACCAGCTCTGACTTTTGATGCAAAGGAGCAGCGGCTCTACTCCGAGTTCCTCACGGATCTCTAAGGGAGACGCCAGCCACCCTTCCGAGAAAACTAATTTCAGTCGCTTGCACCCGCGATCTAGTTATTTCGGTCATGACCCAGCCTTCATGACCATAGGTGAGGGTAGGAACGTAAATTGACCGGTGTATCGAAGCTTTGCTTTCCGACTCAGCTCTCTTTTCGTCACAACGATGCGGTAAAGCGAATGAAATACCTCCCCCGCTGCTCCGATACACCGGCCGAATGTGACGAAAAGAGAGCTGACCCGATTCTGTGTCGGGATATTAAGAATGCCTGTGAATAAAAACAGATTCAGCCACCCGTCCCTTTGTAGTTGTTTTTGTTTGACCAGAGGACTGAAGCTATGCTACTTTAGAGATTGTTATTTTGGCTTATTATTGCACGTCTCTCATAGGTAAAGGCTGAGGCCTGACTGAAGGATCCGGAGAGGAAGTGGAACAGTGTATCCCGCTGTCCTCAAGTATCACCTGACCTGGTTTCATGTACCTTTGCACTCTCCACATAGTGAACATTTTATGTTGGATACATTTATTTCCTATTTGTTTCTGAGGTGTCCTGAAGAGAATCAAATACCTTGATATTCCATGCCTTAAGGTTCTTCATAGAACCATTCTAGGTGTTTTCTCTCAAATGGTTCTACATGGAGGCCAAAAGGGGTTTACAGAAACACTGAAGGAGTGTCAAGCAATCGTGCATTCTGTCCGGTGAAGTCTTTAAGGCTTTTGTCAAGTTCTACTACGCCCTGTATGCAAAGAGAATATACAGAAAGGCTGCAGATTCTGAGATGTTTGGTAGACCCAACAATGTCTGCTAGAGCCACAGTCTAAGTTGGAGCCTTTACTGTGCCCCTTGCTTAAAGATGCAGTCTGGGACCTTTGCGCAAAACAAACTAATCTATTTGTTAACCATATGTATTTTCCTCATTGACTGGATCTGTACTCTTCATATGTGGATAATCCATAAGTAGAATCACAATCATACCATAGTTATCCATGAAATTCCAGGTTTGAAAACGAGTGGTTTTTACATGTGACATATATTGGCACATACATGACATATTAACCCATTTTCGGGGCTTTTGTGTTGGTTTGACAATGTCACTTTTACAACCAGTAGCCAAAAATCAAGGCCTGCATCTCTAAGACTGGTTAGCAAGCCCCATGGGCAAGAAAAATTGTCAGAGAGGCTTTGTCAGCAGTGATAGATTAACTTCATCCAGCTCGCTTGACCTTGGGTGCCTGCAAAGCCAACTGAGATTGAAATTTTAGTAAGCGTGCCCTCCTCATTGAAAAAAAATGTAATAGCACGAGCGGATTGCTATGAGAAAGATTACTGCAGTCTTAACCTGTAAGGATTTTGTCAGGAGTTATTGCAATGAGGCAGTGCCGTGGATACAGTTGAATACAACAAAATTGAGAAAGGGACATAAAGGGGGCTGAAAGATCTCTTTGTGTAAACATGAATGAGTGGGATGGGCGCAAGGGAACGGTAGACCATCAAAGCAGTAATGTCACATTATGCTCTGGTGGACTCAAACTCAAATCTGGAGCTGACTGAGTTCAAAAGTCTAGTGATGGCCAAACAAGGCTTCATTAGCATTAGTTTAGCAGCAGGATATTATGCTGGCAGCACTCAGATATTCTTTATCACAATAAAAGCCATCATTGAAATGTATAAGGCAATAGAGTTAACAATCTAGTCCGTATAAAAGGACAGACCACACAACATTGGAACGGACATTAAACAGAAAATGAGTAGATTGTTGACTATACTGCCTTAAATAATTCAAATATGTTTTTTATTTTGAAAAAGAAAATAAATCAGAGTTAGCGCTTCTAGCATAATACCCTGCTGCTAGAAGAATGGCAATGAAGCCTCATACGGCCATCTCTACAACAGTCCACCAAGACCTGGATAGGCTGACTTACTGGTGAGTCGGCAGGAAGCAACTTGGTTTGGAAGTAGGCATCAAGGAGGATACATGCCCCTATCTTTGACTCTCCAGATCAGGGAGTTGCCAATGAGCCAAAATGTCAATCAAAGACACGGAGTGAGTCAAGGAAGCCACATTAGACAAACCAGTACTGTAGAATATGAGAGGTATTTCAAATGAAAGCTGATAGTTGACATTCTGTAGGTCTGGGTGTGCGGGTCTCTACGGTTCGGTTCGTTTGGTAAAGTCTTGTGGTTAGAGGTGTAGAACTCTAAGAAATAATCACCGGATAAAGAACAGCCAGAAAACAACAGGCCACTGATGTACTGGATATGGTATTGACTAGGCCTGACACAATGAAGCTTTAGACAAGCATCTGACCATTACAGATGGAAGGCTTTCATAAAAAAAAAAACTATGCACCAATCATCTTTGCTTGGGGACTATGGAGAAGTGTGATTGGTTACGCTTTTATCCTAATAGCATTTGTACAGGCTCAGAAGCTTAACTTAGACTGCACTCAAGACATCGAGAACTTGTTCAGACTGGTGCAAAGCAGCTCTCTGAGCCTTCGTTTTGTGTTATTCTTTGTGCCTAAAGGGGGAGTGGGAAGGGAGGTGTTGTATGTCACCTCCCTCACCAGGCAAACACTGCCACACACAGACTGCTTTGGACAAACTGCGTCTGACTCACATCGGTTCACTTCTCGACATTCCATCTCCCTTCCTCTGATAAAGGCGTCTGACTTCCCCTAAGTGTGTGTGTGTGTGTTTTCAGACCTCCCAGGTAGCCGTGTCTTTGTGTTCCAGACAGAACGGAGTTCAATAGGTTATGTGAAGTGTCTGCTAGACTGGAACAGCTGATGGTGGGGCACGAGCGCACACGCAAACACACACACACAACATAACTTTAATAGTGACTGTGATACTTCAGGATTTTGGCACAAGTTCAATGTCTGATTTGTCTGTCTCAGTCCCAGTCTCTCTCACACTCCTTCATTGTCTTTCACTCTGTGTGTCTCTTGTGTCTAGTGTTTGGTTTACTCACTGACTAGATATCTGCTCTTATATCAAATCTTTACCATAAGCATTGGTAAAAAATGTTTTTAATCCTTTGGGTCTTCGTTATCAACGTTAGAATTGGATATATAATAATAATAATAATATAGACTTTTATCAACTTTATATTTTATATTTTTGATAAATGAGGGTATTTACATACGTTCCGGATCTCACCATTTTAAAATGATAAAACGTACATGTTCCCCAATTTCAGGGTAAATAAAGTACTGGGATAGATTAATATAAGGTCTTAATTATACACTTGAACTCTATACAGTGAACTCAAAATGTGTTTTGGTTTTCAGCATTTTGGATATAATGGCTATGGAGTGAACCACTTAGAAACAGGTACGCTGTACCAAAAGTATTTTGATTATTTGCTTGATAACTCAATCCCATGATAGCATTTGTTTTGCCATTACCCGTGATGCCTAGTCTTATATCTAGACTTCACATTTGTATTTGTACTCATAAACATGAGAATCAAAAAATGAGTTTCAATTAAAGTCAGGATTACCATCATAAAGCAGATAAATCAGAATATATGTATAAACAGAGCCAAAACATTTGGTTTGCCAAAATCAACTGTTTGGTACATTAAAAAGAATGCACTGATAAACTCAAGGGCAAAATACCCCAATCATCTATATGTAGACAAACACTGTCAATTAAAAGCAGTGAATCTGAAGATGAACCAAATTGCAGTTGTTTTTATTTAGAGTCAAAACACCAGAAAGTGTATGGAAGACACTGCAGTACCAGGACATAATACTGCTTTGCAAGGAAGACATCTTTTCATAGGCTCTTCCTACAAAACTACCAGTACCACTTCCCTCATGATAAGTATCAGTGGAGGTTGCCTCCTTCCTGTATTGGGTCAGTAAATCCCATGTCCAGGCCTTCACACAGCAGTGGGAGAAGTAGAACTACACCGTGATGAGGTAATAGGTCTCTGGGCCGACCCGAAACAAGAGGCTACTGTCACGGTCACACGTCATTGGCAGGACGCTGATACAGGCCTTGAGGGTTTAGGCAGAGGTTGGCCTGATACTCAGTCAATGGGGTTCGTTTTGGATAGCACAGACGTCAATGGCTTTTTTCAATGGCTGGTTTCAGTAGCCCAGTGACAACAAATAGGCTTTTGAGTTTGACTTTGTGTTCAAATCGGAGCTGTCAGCCTGGGCTGTCATAGTAATTAGTTATTCTTTTGGGCTTTTTCTTTTTTGTTACCGTTTATGGCAAAACCAATTCTTCAGCACGTGTATTTAAGTCCCGCTGCCGCAGGCAGTTTCAAGTGCCGTGCGCGTTACATTACAGTGCTCTGTGCACGGCTGTGGTCTTCATGGCGGTTAAACATCCTACTCCGGCTTTCCTGGGTGATTTGAATCAGAATCATTCACCTTCTAAAATCACAAACCACAACACACTTTATACATTGCCCTACTCCTTCCGTGTATTGGGATAATAGACAATACATTCCATTCATCTACCTGTCTTATTTTTATTCTCAGGTAGAAAGATTCAAGCAAGTTATTTAAAATCTACCATTGACAGCAGCTACCCTGACTACCTCTAGATGCAGAACATGGCTCGGGCTTCTTGTTTCTATTCGAATTCAATATAACGCTAAAAATATATATCACGATTCAGAAGCGTTATACTATCGTCATACATTTCTGACTCAGTGGGATATTGAGAAATAAGATAGCGCTTCGTGTTTATAACTCCACATTTCACTAAGCCTATAACCACCCTCAATAACGACTGGAATTGCTGTAGCCATCGTCCTTAAGAATCATCCCCATAATTAGCAAACGTCACATTTCTCTAGTGCGGCCTCGTCAAGAATGATATCAGCAGAGTGTGCGATAAGTGGTTTGCATAGTTGTTGTTTCAGTTGCTTAATGTTCATCGTCCTATCACTAATTCACATTCATTATGTCCACACAGTTAGCTAGCGGAAGAAAACTTGACCACTTTTGGGGGTTTTAGTATTTCTCACATGTGCATGTAGATGTGGCTCACCAACACACACGCACCCACAGTTGACAGAAGACATCACAAACCCCCATTGACAGGGCAGTGGTGTCGACAGACCCTGAATCTCAGCCACGAATCAGGCAAGTAACAGAAGTACAACTCTGGAAAATGTGCTCGCTGCTCCATAATAAAAAAGAAAACGTACTGTATTGCTCATGACCTGGAGGAGCACAGGAACACACTGTTTGGCATAGTGCCAACTGAGGCCTTCAGACAGATACAGACTTACACACAGGCCGTGAGCAGCACACAGGAAAACACTAATGAAATGCATGGAAACGACGCATCCTATGAGACGTCCAGAAAACACCACGGAAACACAAACAAGCGAATAGCACACACGTCAGCAACCGCCCTGTGCACAGTCTGAGACATACATACAGCAACTCACCGTCAACTTTAAAGTAATGTTTTCCCTTAAAGTCAACCCAGAGTTCTTCTATATGCTCCACAGAAGGCTTGTGTTTTGAAGTGAGGTCCCACAGACACCCGGTGGTTGACAAGGGGGCCCTTGAGATGTTGGAAAATGCGTTTTTAGAAATGGCATTTCATTCTTAAATGTTTCTATTGTATTCAGTGTTTGTTGTAATGTATATACATGACATATGTGATGTAAAGATGATTAATCTTCCTCTTTCCATCGCCAATAATAAACACATTTCCCCATCACTATGCAAGGAGCCCTTGTACCTATCTGTCTCTGTGTGTATATCGGTGCTAATCAAGGTCTTATTACTAATAAGCATGCCTGGGCCCAACATTCAGGGACCCAACACCCAGGGACCCAAACTATTGTGTGAGCCATGAGAAAATATCTCAACCCATAGCGAATCAGAGCATGATGACTTAATTAACATAGGGCATGTATTTGTGTGTATTTACATGTTTACATCCTGGGAACTAAATTTAACTTAGACAGCAATTAAACAAAAAAATATTTCATAATCTTTAAACTTTAAGTGTGCTCTTGGATGGTGTTCACATGTTGATGAATACACATTTGAATGTAGGTTAATATTCACGAAAGGAACTTGCACACAACAGAAGACTAACATCGAAAAGTTACATGTCTTCTTGCATAACACTGACACCTTGAGACTGATAGTGGAACTACAAGACACTCTGAACTGAGGAGATGTTTGTCATTGGGGTCACATGGCTAGGCATTGCACAATAAGACATCAAAGTGGAGCACCGTGTCAACATACCCCTGTTCCTTATGATGAACCATATCAGTATTTATTCATCTCTTTAGTAGCCTTTCTTTAAATGATTAGATAACAACATAAAGTAGCTGCTTGATAAGGGTTTAATAGTCCCTGATTGCCTGTGTGTAGCCTGCAGTTAAGAACACAGTACCAATCAAGGGTCACTATCAGCCCACAGAGAGGTCTGCCAACATCCCTTACTTACAGGCTGCAGGTCCATTCTGTCCTACTGTAGATACTGGTAGAACATTCCCACATGCATAGACACATGCACAACACTTCTCACACCTTAAGGAAAACAAATGCGGTACAAATACAAAACAGACCACGTAAAAACTGTGATGGATACACAAGAATGACATAATGCAAACCTCTGGAAATCTCCTTTATTCACCAGGTACGTTTTTACAGAACATCTTCAACACGAAGTTGCAACAAACAGACGACAGAGCAAGAAACAGAAAGTCTCCACACGTAGTAAAACGGTTTGCTAATCTGATTGCGGAGTTCCCGGTTATCCAGCGTTCCTGTCTTAATCAGTGCCCCGGCATGGCCCTGAACACATCGATCAAGGGAAATCAGATGATGACAAAACAGGCGTCCCTCTTTGTGAACACAGACTTCTAGATAGTCAAAGTTAAGCCCCAGATGGCAGCATGGGTCCCTACTTATTCTTTATTGTCCCTTGACAACTGTGCTGCAGTATGAAGGAGACAGGGAATCATGATCACAACCGGAGTCCAACCATTCCACATGGCAGGGCAACAATAAGACCTACATGCAAAGCCTCTCCCTCCCCACTGCCTTCATCGAATCAAAGCACACACAGACGTCGTCAAGGGATCGCTCTGGCAAGTCCTGGCCGATATGTCCAAATAATCAGAGATGAAAACGCACAACCGTAATTACTGTCGCTTGTTATCTGGCTCCGTCCCTCCTGTCACCGACAGATTACTTGGTTAACAAGCGGAATCTGTCCGTAGAGATTAATAAGGCCTGAACCGTGTTGCTGAGAAAGCTGATTAACTGATAAGCAGACCCTTGAGTTTTAGTTAGTTTGGCTGATGTAATGAAGCAAAAGGCTCTGACTGAGAACAAGCCTGGGAAGCTATAATGGAATCGTGTTGAACAGCAGGTAAACGATCAGAACTGGAAGATAAATATTTCTGTAAAATTTGTTTGAACACACATACACATGTTTGTTTTTGTCATACAATTTAACAGCCTCCCAACAGTAGGTTTTAAAGGCGCAATGGGTGTCTACCCTGCTATTTGAATTAATATTTCTAATTTCTTTATTTTACTAGGCCCGGCAAGTGTAAGGGGGGGTACCAGGAACATTGTTGGAACATACAATCAGAAATTCAATCTAAAATTCCAGCTTTATTGCTTTTAGGTTGAGGCCATAAAAATCCAACCTCTCTCTGTGAGTGTTTAAAGTGGTGGAACTGTACTTACTGGCTCACAGAACAGACAAAAACAGAGTCAGAACAGAATGGATCAGAATTGTGTTAGAATTTGTCAAGAGGAGATCTAGGTAGCGAGCCTAGTAACGGTCTCCAAGGCTTTGATCTGAAAGTACAGCTCATAAAGAAAGATGAAAAACATAGTGAAACATTGTCTCTGTGAAAGGGATACTTTGGGATTTTGGGAATAAAACCCTTTATCTATTTTCCTGGAAGGCAGATTTTTCCTAGCATCCTCTAGTAACTCCTTGTGGTAAATCCAGAATCTGCGAGCACAATCATGTTGTTGACCAGGGAATGCACTCTATTCTGTTGAGTGCATTCTGATTGGTCAATAAACCTCCTTGTTGACCAATCAGAATGTCAGGATGTCTATATAAAAATATCAGAAAATGGTATCTTTGACAAAAGACCTATTGAACACACAAAGAACAAAACACAGGCCCTCATGCATAGACAGTCACATAAACACAGAAATCTAAAGACACACACTCACATATATTTCTTTGTGATATCTTTAAGACACTTGAAAACAAGCTTTGTAAAAATACATTACAAGTTAGCATATGCTCAAGATAAGAAGATTTAGACACATGCACCAAACACATTTGATCAATTATATAACAATGGGTGATATTCTTTCAAATGTAAACTTCATGTCTTTCTCTACTGCCTTAATTTGTGATCAAGCTCTTACAGAAAGAAGGTTGACATTTATCAGAGTGATTTGATTTGACTGAGAGTCTGACATAGAAAGTTGTGTCTAAATAGACATAGCTGATCCAGCGAGAAATGTTGCAGTGAGTAGAAGGTTGTCTTGTTTCTTGTCATGGTCCTGAGAAGTGAGTTGAAATCTCTGACTGGCTCCAATGAATTCCATTATTCCCTTTGATCCCAACTCCTGGGTTATATTCATTAGGGCAGACTAGCAAAACATTTTCAATGGGGTTTCTACTGGGCAATTCGGATGATTTTTTTTACCTTTAGTGCTTTTTTTACATAAGGAAAGTTATCTTCAGGGGTCATTTAGTCACTCACATTGAAAACTGATTCAAGTTCAGTCAAAATGAAGAATGCAGGATTACTGGCTACCCAGGCGTTCCACTGGATTCCATGGACCCAATCGCAGTTCTCTCTCTTTTCTCACACACAAGTGTGGGTCAGTGAGTCTCAAAGGGTGGACTTGTGATTTGGACATTGGGGATACTGGCGTTGTACCTTTACCACAAGGTGTTTTCAAGCTGCTTCACCCATCTGTAGCAAGAAAGGGAAATGGATAAGGTGCAAACATGCAAACACACACACAGAAACAGATGCTTCATTAACACTGAGTCCTATAGCCTCCCAGAGGTGCTCAGCACATCACCAAGTCCCTGAGGAGGATGGCATTACCAATTACCTGCCCCTGGCTCCCACCTGGAATACCTAATGGGATACAGTCACACACACACACACACACACACACACACACACACACACACACACACACACACACACAAACACTCACAGACAAACATATACAGCTCCGGAAGAAATTAAGAGACCACTGCATCTTTATCTTTTCTTTCCAAAAAAGTCGAAAAGGAAAGTATTGAGTGAGACAGAGAAGCATTCAATGTGCCGTGGTCTCTTAATTTGAACCCTTCCGTTCCGCGGGGACAAGCCATTTTCCAGGTTTTCTATCTTCGTGGGATCCACACACATACAGAACTGGTATAATAACATGCTGCTGTAGCATCAGTCTCACTGACAGCAGTCTCCCTCAGAATCACCATCCTCCTCGATAAAGTGTTTTCACCAGAACAAACTCTCATGCTCTCTCTTGACCTCTGAGCCTTGACAGGAAATGAGGCGTTTTGGCGCCTGTAACCCAGGCAGTGAGGAACGCCAAGAGACGTGCACATCGGCTCGACCTCCCACACAAAACCATCACATCTGGTGGAGGAAATTGATCTCGGCCTACAACGGTGAAAGACCGTTACCTTTGTGCAATCCAATCTGGAGAGGAGGCATAGTGCTTAGGTCTGCTGGAAGACCCACATAAACACCGCCATAGTTCCTGTGAGAAGAGAACAGTGAGAAAGGCATGGGTTCACTCTTGGAAAAACAGCTGCAGTGTAGAACCAGACAACATTCTTCAGTTTGCTCCGTTTAATAAGTCCTTCCACGGTCATGGCATCCCAAAAGTAGCTGTAATCAGGTTCAGAATGACTGCCTGGGTTGGGATGACTGTACTGACACTTCCTGATCCACGCAGGAACAGACGCAGTGAGTCCAACTACCAAACACCTTCTGAAAATCTCCCTGCAGTGGAGCGTGATGAGGAGTGTTATAACTCGCATTTTCTAGAAAGATCCCTTTCTAGCAAAATCAGTTCCTCAGATAATCCCAGGAAGAACCCGTTCCCTCCCTCAAAAAATATTTTGCATCAATTTTTTCTAGAAGTGTCGACAGGACTCGGTCACAGTGACATTCAAGAGGACACATACACATAAACGTGTGTGCGTGCTTGCGCACGCACACAGGCCTAATATAACTCACATCCTTTTTTCTTCATCTTGTGACGACTCATCGGTCCTGTTGACAGAAACATCAGTCAGTAATAATTCTGCCACCTCAAGCAGCTATGCTAAATGTATACCAGGTTCAAACACATTCACATCAAACAAAGGTTAAACAATTACTGGGAACTTAATCATCTAAACTCAGCACAACACCAGTGTGTGTATCACTCGTGAGTTAATGCATAAGTCTTCACAGACCAGTGGTATTTTCTTGACCAGTAACCTGTTTATTTAGGAACTCTGGCTGTGCTTCAGTGAATCATGTCTCAGCGATGATCTGGTTATTATCATTCATTTGCGTAAATTGTGTTTTTCCCGGTTTACTTCAGGCAGCTCTGCGAATTCACAAGCACAGATTGAATGAAGTGATCCGGTGGGCGAGGTGAGACAGACAGGTACTGAGTCAAGATGATACCCATGGTTCTTGTCTTGGAGAAACCAAGACAAGGGGTCTCAACAGTGAGTCTGTGCCATATCACATCTGGCCTAGAATGGGTGGCTCCACTAAAGTCACCTCCATTTTAAAGTAGTTCCGATTCATCCCATTCAATTGGCTGATATCTTGTGATCATCCTGTTTTGAGTTTTGATCAGGTTGCCAATTGTGCAAAGGACCTCAGCTGCAACATCCATGCTAGAACACTTTCCCACTGTTAGGTTCTCAACTCAGCGAACTTGGGACAGAGATTACTTCTACTTTTCAAGTTTTCTTTGTTAGTTAATTGCATTCACTTGGATCTAAATCAATCCCTGATTAGAGGGCTAGAATGAAAACCAACAGTCCATAGAGACAGAGTTTCATCTAACAACCTCTATGGGATACACAGATCAGATTGTGTCCAGCCAATGGTTGTCAGCCAGCTGTCTGACAACAACACAATCTTACACTATGGAAACGGTAACAGACAAGCACAAAGCTGATTCTCCTCATCCCACTCCCATTGCAATTAAAATGACAATGATGTGTCCCACAGAAAAATAACCAAAATCACTCACACTTCTTTGGAGCCCTCGGCAGGACCTGAGAGAAGAAGAACATGCTGGAGTGAACTGAAGACTTTCAGGTCAATAGAACATTTAATAATGTGTAGCTGTTTCCAGAATTCGAAGGAACAAAACGCCCGATTTTGCATCCATCTTTCAGCCAAGCAGTATATTTGGGGTCAGTTACATTTGAATGTAGTCAGTTCAGAAATTAAAGTGAAATCCAAAACTCTGTGGGTTGTTGGCAGAAGAGAAAGTAACTTGTCCAGCCACTGAGAAATATTTACTTGACTTGCCTTAGCTTTGTTCCTTCATTCTGCTATTAGCATCAAACTGAACAGTAAATTATTATCACACAACCCCCCCTTGATGTGTGTGTGTGTGTGTGTGTGTGTCGGAAATCTCTCTCTTTCTAACATTTCTTTTTGGAACCAGTAGTCTGTAATGCCTGCAACTTGGTCGTTGTCATCAATGGGAGCTCTGCTGGAGGCATCTGTTCTCAGTCAGACAATAGAGAGGTGCTTTCTACATCCTAAACATAGAAGTGTCGCCTAACTGACTGCTGACATAGAATATCAGCAACTCCTACAAAATGTTTTAAGCAGGAAAATCCTTTTTAATGAACAGAAACCCAATGAGTCAAATCAAGCATTGAACCGAATTGACTAACATGAAGCATGTCAACTGATTTCTAATAAAAAGCATTCCATAAAATGTTTCTGTCATCTCCTATGTCTCTCTTTTCTTCTCCTTATCATTCTGTTCCTCCCACTCTCTCTTTCTCTCTTTGGTGTTTGAGAGATGTTGATGTATCAGTGACATCAGGTCATTTTCTGCTTCCATTCAAGCTGACAGCGTGCCTAATATAAGTAATCAGCACACTCACACAGGCTGGACTTGAATGAGCAATGCAATGCACCCTACTGACACACAGACACACCACTGACACACAGAGACACCACTGACACACACAGACACCACTGACACACACAGACACCACTGGCAAAATATCGTATTGTTCACAGGAAGTATTTCTATAAAACTTAAGCCAATTTCTTATAGCCTCAGAAGGACAAATAGAAACAAATAAAGTGAAGAATCTCTGCGTTGATGGCAGACTCACCTGTTCCAGCTGCGCTCGTCGTTGAGGAATTTCCACAGCCCATCTCACATCTACACTGACCGGACCAAGTGAAGGAGGGGGAGACAAATAGAGAGGGGGGAGGGGTGAAAGAGAATAAGCGATTGAAGGAGAGTCAAGAGAGGTAGTGGAGAGACTGAGAAAAGGGAATGAAAGAAAAAGAAAAATAGAAAGACAGAAAAGAGGCAAAGAAGGGTATAGTACTGTTGATGTCCGGCCGTAGCTTTCTGTGGCATTCTAACTGTAGGGTTCTAACTATACCTTTTTATCTGTAGGGTTTGTTCTGTTGGGTTTGATCTGTTGGGTTTGATCTGTTGGGTTTGATCTGTTGGGTTTGATCTGTTGGGTTTTATCTGTTGGGGTTTTTCTGTTGGGGTTTTTCTGTTGGGGTTTTTCTGTGGCATGCTATCTTTACGTTGCTCCTGTGAGACTGAAGAAGCATGTTAAATCAAGGATGGAGGAAAAAAGGGAGAGAGAAAGCAAGAGAGAAAGGGAGAAAAAAATGGGTGACAAGAGAGAGCAGAGAGAGGAAGAGGGAGAAAGGGGTGAGAAAGAGAAGGACACTATTGTAATGGTTGTTTGTGTTTGTTTGTGCGTGTGAGGGAAAGACAGAGGTTGAAATGGAGGGGATGAAGATGGTAGGAGTGGGTATTTCGACTCCCCCCCGGGATGGGGTTGCCCAGGTAACAAGAAGTGGGAACATCAGGGAGGGGACTCAGCCAATGAAAGAGCTATGTTAGTACCAGGTAGATGATAAGTGTTTCTCTTGAGATATAGACTGTGTGTGTGAACAAGTTCTACTATATTAACAGGGACAGAATTGTCCTTCAACGGTGGACAAACCGGGATAAACGAGTTAGATTCATTTTTAGGGATAGATGTATGATTTTGATCATAGATTTTACGGTTAATGTTTGATTTAGGGTTGGATGTTAATTGCTGACCCTTGCAGTTATAGTTGTACCAAAGCGTCAGTGATTTAACCAACCACCTGTATGTTCTTTGAAATACGCATGAGGGGAAATAATGAAATCAGGTTTCATGTCTCTTGCTCACAGGAAACATTTTCAGTGGGTTTTCAGAAAGAAACAGAAAGGTTAATCTAGAAATATCCAGCGCACTCAACATATTTTGACATCAAGAGGTTTGGCAAAGGTGGATGGCATTTATAAAATGCACCTTTTACAGGACCACATCGCAATTGTCCATCCATGTTCTTCCCTGCTCAACGGGAAGCAAAGCAAAGAGACCATGGGTTTATTTTCAAATGTGTTTCCCCATTGTTTGTATGCTACAAAAAAGTGGCATGACATTTGGCGATATTTGGACAGTTATTACTATATTGTTGTCTGATTGAGGTGTCCACAGGTATACGATCACGGAAATATTATTTTATATTACTTTCAGTCGGTGAGAGATAATGTCATAGTTGTTTTGGCATTTCATTTTAATCACTGTATTGTGATGAAATCACATTTTAGAGGTGTGGTGAACCCAGTTTTTGTCCAGGACGCCTAAGACGCTTTCTTTCACTCCTGATCATATTAAACCAAAGCGGAGTGAACAAACCTAACCATTTGAAACACTCTATTAAACAGAATAAGGAATCCATAGAGCTCCAATGCCACGTCACCATGAGAAAAAAACAGTAATGTTTTGGCGCCTATGTCTCTGGCATTTCCGGAGCTCTCGCTGCTGACCCAGTCTGCTAATTACAAAGCCTACACTGCCCCCATCATATATGGACAGAGTAGGACAGTTTAAGCATGGTTAGGATTAGGGATACATTACGTTTCAGGCATTAAGGGTTATGTTTTTGGGTTAGGTTGCAATTATGAATACATTTATGTTCATTGAGGTCAGGTTTAGGTTGGGTAATGATTAGGGTTAAGATTAGGGTCCTCACATCGTTAGGAGACACAAACACGCGTGTCCGTGTATGGACACAGTAGGCCTAGGGCTAGATTGAGACAGCTGACCACTGGATTATCTTTGTTGAAATGAAGTCAGCTACAGATATCTGTTACAAGGAGGGTTATGCAGCACTGTACAGGCCATCAGTGAGTCTTTAGGGATTTTATTTCAGGTACAAAAATGGTACAAAATGTTGTTCGGTTGGTGTTCTTTGTCTGTATTAACAGGCATAATGGAACCCCTTCCATTCAGACAATTATCCGGAACTCTACTGTTCTACATGTTGAAACACACTGGTAGGGAATTCTTATTATCAGCAAGACTTATTCGGAGAAAGGGCAAAACTAGCGATGAAATTAGCTTTTGGATCAATTAGCCTCAGCATGTGATACGTTTATAACCATTTATTGCCAGCTTCTCTGGGGGAGATTCTGACCGGAGCCAACATTTGGCCGGGTAGTTAATAATTGTCTGTGGGAATACATCGAATGTATCTCCGTAGCTTAAATTTGAGAGCACAGTATTTCTTTCTCTCAGGGTCCAGCGACTTGAAGTTAACAGCCCTGTTTGCAATGGAGTTGGGAGTGAAATGCAAGTAAAAACAGAATGCGACAATGTGCAAATCCTTTATACATATATTCAAATTAAAATGGTAAAAAGACAACATATCAAATGTAACTGTATTTGGAAAAATACATGCTCATTTTGAATTTGATGCCAGCAACACGTTTCCAAAAAAGTTGGGACAGGGGCATGTTTACCACTGAGTTGCATCTCTTTTAACAACACTGCAAGCATTTGAGAACTGAGGACAGGTGAAATGTTTTCCCATTCTTGCTTGATACAGGAGAATCTGCTTAATAGTTTAGGGTCTCTTTGTCATTTTTTTGTTTCATAATGCATCACATTTTTTCAATGGGTGACCGGTCTGGACTGCAGGCAGGCCAGTTTAGCACCTGGACTCTTACTACGGAGTCATGTTGTTGTGATACGAGCAGAATGTGGTTAGGCATCGTCTTGCAGAATTAAGCAAGTCCTTTCCTGTAACCGACATTGTCTGGATAGCAGCATTTGTTGCTAAAAAACCTGTTGGTATTGTTCAGCATTACCCCAGCTCTTTATCCCAGAGAACACAGCGTCCATGATTCCCCAAAATAATTTTAAATCTTGGTTTGTCAGACCACAGGACGGTTTTGCACTTATCTTAAATGAGCTGGGACCCAGAAAAGGTGGTGGTGTTTCTGGATCTTGAGTATATCTGGTTTGTTCTTTGCTTGGTAGTTTTAACTTGAGTTTGTGGATGCAGTGACAGTGTTCCTGAACACCTGCAGTGATTTCCACAACAGAATTGTGTCTGTTTTTAGATAACAGCCATCCAATACTGGTTTTTGTCCATGTCCCTTGCATACTGAGATTTCTCAGGCTTCTTTAAATCTTTTAATATTATGATGTACCATAGATGATGGGATCCACAAACTCTTTAAAATGTTGCGTTGATAAACGTCATTCTTATATTGCTGCAGTATTTGCTGTCGCAGTCTTTCACAGAGGGTTGAGCCCCTCCCCATCCTCATTTCTGATAGGCCCATCCTCTCTGGAATGATCTTTTATTATCCAATCATGTTGCTGACCTGTTGCCAACTGACCTAATTAGTTGTGTGATATTCTGCCATGTGTCGTTTTTTAGCATTACACAACTTTCCAGAATGTTCTTGGCTCTGTACCAACTTTTTTGAAAAATTACAGTACACTTTCAAAACTACAGCAATTGCGCTCCTCAGTTCCCAAACGCTTACAGCAGGGGTGTTAAACCGGTTCCACGGAGGGCTGAGTGTCTGCAGGCTTTTACTCTCACCTTGTACCTGATTGATTAATTAGGTCACTAATTGGTCAGTTTCTACCCTCACCTGGTTGCGTAGGTCTGAACTGGGAACCAACTTACTCGGCCCTCTGTGGAACCGGTTTGACACACCTGGCTTACAGTTTCATAAAAGAAGAGGTGATGCAACACGGTGGTAAACATGTCCCAACGTTTTAAAATGTGATGCTGGCATCGAATTCAAAGTGGGGTTATATTTTTCAAGACACATAATGTCTTGGTTTCAACATTTGATATGTTATCTTTGCACTATTGTCCATTGTATATAGAGTTAAAATGATTTGCACATCATTTGCATTCTGTTTTTATTTACATTTTACACAGCGTCACAACTATTTTGGGAACACTTGGTTTTATAAAATCACCCTTTGCATTAATGTGTATAAAAAGAATATTGACATCTAACGTCCAATTACATGAAATGGACTGAGATACGTTATGTATTGATGGGTTTGATGGTTTCAGTGGGGGAACTAATCAGATAGCAGCTTGTGTATTTTGAAAGAGTGAGGTATGATGAAAGGGACGAGCTTAAGGGGACTCTTGAAACTCTATGGAGGCAGCGAACGTGAAATGAATGATGACCAGAGGACGCGTAGGCTTCAGGGGTGACCGAAGTGACATATCTCCTGGTCAGGCTGCTACTGGAGTAGCCGATGTTAAGGAATGACGTGAGGTAGAGGGGACATTTAACTAAAAAGGACTTGTAAATGAACTGGTACCAGAGACATTAATGTAGCGAGAGCCTGATAACCAGAATGTGAATGTCAAAGTGACATAGGGGACCTGTTACGAAGTGTTATACCACATCGGATAAACTACACCTGATATACTGAGAAGACTTTAGGCACATTTAGAGAGCAATGTTCTGTTGTTTTTACATTTTACCTCAATGAAAATGACATCATATGATATGATGGATATAATCGGGATAAGAGCATCTGCTAAACGACTAATACGTGCATGCAGTAATTGCAAAATCAGTAGCCAAATGAAATGCTGTGATAGCATAACGTTGATGTCACCATGGCCTCTTGCCATTTAGCTCTGCCACATAAGGCTCCATTCCAGCCAGTGTCAACTTGTTAGCTTTCCTTCACAAACTTGAAATGAGTTGCCTGGTATGCAAAACACTGAGACGGTATCCACCCGTCTATGACTCCTTCAATCAAACGCTTTTGAACATTTCTTGGAAGTAATGAGCGTCAAGGAGGCGATATGTTAATGGGCGCCCCCTCACCTCTCCACTCCATTTCCCGGTCAAAACAGATGCTTTAGCGGCTGGTTGGCAGCAGGGGGCAGCAGCACACAGGTCCACACGAGAGAACAAAAATCACTGCCACTGGTAGCAGCCAAGAGATACTTAACCCTGATCCTGTAAGTAAAAGCATGGTTTTATTTTGCACGTATGAACTACCATGTCCGTGAAAGAGACAGAACGATTAACCAGCAGAATGCGTCGGAATAATGCATTCAAAAGTTGTGGTTACCATTAAAATCCATGATATGCGGAGTACTTGCCTTGAGTGGTGTGTGCGTGTGTACGCATCATAGGCAGGAAACATTAAACGAACGGTCATCTTTGGGAATTGACAAAGAAAAATCATGAACTCCACATGCCATGGTGTACTAATAACATGAACAGTAGCGTATTGATGCAGGGTTTGTGTCTGCGTCGCTCTGGGACTTCTGCAAGAACTTTGATACGCCTTCCTCTGGTCCAAAGGGGCTTGTTAAGAAACGAGACAAGAACCCGAACTCTTTCATAATTCTTTATTTCATTTCAGCGGCTCTGTTAGCGCTCTGGGCTAATGAGAATGTGCCTTTTACAGATCTCTTGAGCAATCCCCTTGGAGGCTTTCTCAACAGAATAGCCCTGTTGTTAGTGTTAATATACACACAGTGAAGAGCATACATACCAAGTCTCTACAACAGACGGGAAAACCAAACGACGTGTTTTATACGTCGTTTCCGTGAAAGACGAGGGAGGTCGGGCAGCACCTCGCCAGGCCGTCAAACACGTCGTCCGGAGTTAGGGCTGTTTCCAAGGCTGACAAGGCAGAGATGAGCCTCTGACTATAGCCGATCACACTCACTGACGGGGGTGTGGTTTGATGCAGGGTACAAGCAGTGTAGTTCAGGGCCATGCTACCCGAGGACTGCAGCTCTGAATGTGTCCGGAAACGCATACAAGAGTCCTGGATCTACCCGCTCTGGGGGGAAGAAAGCTCAACAGTTCAAACCTAAGCAACCAGGTGAGGGTAGCAACTAACCATGTCTTTCCTAAAGCAACGGAGAGGCAGTGGTTAATGCGTCATTCCTCACTGGAGTTGATTGAGTGGAGTTGTCCCCAGCGATCTGTGTGCCATTAGACCAAGCTATCATCTGAAGTCCAGAGCACTGACAGAAGATGGAATGTTGTGAGAACAGGCTGGTCCCCTGTGTTGTGCCAGCCGTCTCATCATTTACATCAAACAGCACAGTCCGATGGGGTTATTCGCCTCTTGAGGACTAAATCACACTTGTTTCCTTTATATTGCCCTACTTTGCACGAGACCCATATTAAGTGGTACTTGTGCACTAAATAGGAAAGAAAGTGTAGTTGGGGAAACACCCCAAGTCGCTGAAAACAAATGAGTAACTAACTAGTCACACACAATCCCTTCTTACCCACGTCACCCTCCCCCAATTATTGTTAGACTCAAAGCTCTTTAATTAGACACTTCCTATACAAACAAAAGGCAAAATAAGCTGTCAGCGCTAGAAGGAAAGAGAGGAAATAAAAGGGAGAGGGACTTACGAGATGAAGAGGGAGGAAGAACAAAAGACTGAGATAACTAATATATTACAGTGAGACGGTGATTCGTGCGCCCCGGTTGTAATCAGAGATGAAGAGTTCTCCTGCTGTGTTGGTCTGTCCGGAACTCCCACACAGTGTGTAACCGGCAACCATCAAAAGCAGAAACGCTGCAGACGCACTCTCCCGCACCCCCCCCA
>JACXGJ010006701.1:0-33327 GCA_016801105.1 Esox niger
TTCGTTATTGCCTCCAATTGGGGAACCTACTTATGTTGAATGTTTGTGCACGTAGTTGTGGTTTATTTTGGTTGTTAGCCGTAGGCTATAGTTCACCCAGTCATTGTGTCTGTTTTGAGTTTGTTCTTTTGTTGCTTTCTTTAATTAAAACATGGATTATTTCTACACCAACCGTTCTGCCTCTGCTCTTCTGTCCTCGTACACCGGACCGTATGACATAACCAAAATATATGCAAGTTTCATTTAATGAATATGGGCTTGAACTGCAGTTTCTTAGCTTTAATTGGAGGGTATTCACATCCAAATTGGAGGGTTTAGGAATTACCGCTCTTTAATATGTAGCCCCCTCTTTTTCAAGGGACCAAAAAGTAATTGGACAATTTATTCAAGTTTCATGGACAGGTGTGGGCTATTCCTTCATAATTTCTTCATCAATTAGGCAGGTAAATGTTGCTTGCATATTTGGAAGCTGTTGCTGTGAACCCACAACATAGTGTAGTCAAGGGAGCTCTCAATGCAAGTGAAACAGGCCATCCTCAGGTCGCAAAAAAACAAATCCATCAGAGAGATAGCAGGAACATTAGAAGTGGCCAAATCAACAGGTTGGTAAATTCTGAGAAAAAACACAAAAGGCTCGGACGTCCGTTGATGATCGTAAGATTCTTTCTAAGGTAAAGAAAAAACCTTTTGCACTATTTAGCCAAGTGAAGAACACTCTCCAGGAGGTAGGCATGTCATTATCCAAGTTGACCATAAAGAGAAGACTTCACGAGAGCAAATACAGAGGGTTCAGCACAAGACACAAACCATTCATAAGCTTGAGGCATATAAAAAGGCCCAATTTTCTCTTGACAAAAAACATCTAAAAAAGCCAGCCCAGTTCGGGAACAGCATTTTTTGGAATGAAACTAAGATCAACCTGCACCAGAATGGGGGGAAGAAAAAAGCTTGGAATTGCATGGCCATGTATGGCTTCCAATGGCACTGGGTCACTAGTGTTAATTGATGATGTGACAGAAAACAGAAGCAGCCAGATGAATTCTGGAGTGTATAGGGATATATTGTCTGCTCAGATTCAGCCAAATTCAGCAAAGTTGATTGGACAGTGCTTCACTTTACAGATGGACAATGACCCAAAACATACTACCAAAGCAACACAGGATCTTTTCAAGGCAAATATGATGAATATCATGTAATGGCTGAGTCAATCATCATTTAATAGGGATATATTCTCTACTGAGATTCAGGTACCTGATCTCAACCCGATTGAGCATATATTCCACTTGCTGAAGAAAAAACTTAAGGTAGAAAGACCCATGAACATAGAACAGCGGCAGTAAAGGCCTTCAGCATATCATCTTAATTTTTTCAATCTACAATATTAGGTGAGTGAGCTCCGCATGCATTCACACAGTCCTATTATTACAATAACTAATGTTATGAATCTGATCCCATATGGCTTGAACTATAATTTGCTTCTGATCTGATGTTTGCCAACAAAGTTTTATATTACAACTTTCCTTGCGTATGCCAAGGAGAGAACAAGTCCTCATTATATGCAATCAAGCAGGAAAACAATAGTATGCAGAAGCATGAAGCATTTTGGCCTTATTGTAGTTGGTCGATCTGCTGAACAGCACGCACACACAAGTGTTCACTTCATGGTCCCTGAAGTAGCTCATGCCTAGTTTGGCTGTGAATGTCACGGTGGCTGCCCACGAATCCAATCTTCATTTGTATTGTCTATATAGTCCTTTCTGTTACAGGTTTTTTCTCTGTATTGGATATATATCCAAAGGCAATTTTAGAGTGCTGACTCAGGTTTCGATTACTCCCTTCGCTGCACATGCATACAAACATCCCGCTGCCTCCCCCCCACAGCTCCTCTTTAAATTCAGTCAGCTAATCTTTACATTTTGTGATTGAGTGAACAGCAAATGAAGGCTAAGCTAGGCTATAAGACTCTAAGTCTCTCGTCTATACGCACACATCACGGTGGAGGCAAGACACCCAACAGCATGATGTCAGGATTGCAGTCTCTCCATCAATGTCAACGAGATGGAGATGATTATGGACTACAAGAAAGAGAGGGGCACGAACTCCCCGGTCCACATCGACGGGGCTGAAATGGAGCGGTTGGAGAGCTTCATGTTCCAGGGTGTCCGCATGAACGATAAACAAACATGACCCACACACATCAAGACAGTTGTGATGAAAGGTCCTCTTCGCCCTGGGGATGGTTAAAAATATTTGGCATGGGCCTGCAGATCAATAAAATGTTCTACAGCACCCACATTAAAAACATATTGACAGGCTTGACACTACCCTCTGCCACACAAAGACAAACACATAGTCTTACAGTAACACTCTTTACATGCTGTTACTGTTATTTCACTCTCCCCGCTATCTTAAACACACATTTACACACATCATCTAAGTACTGATACTCCCTGTAAATAGACAAGTTGTTGTTTGGATTTTCTATTTATTCCTTGTACTTGTAATTCATATTGTGTATATATATATTGTGCCTTCAAGGGGCATTTAAACCCTGTGGATTTCTAAAAACATTTCTGTGTTTTAGATTTAATTTATTATTGACTTAATGATTTATTTGCATCAATATTAACACAATAATCCAATCTCCACTTACCTAAACAAATTTTACAAGCTAGGCAAAAATATAGGAAATTAGAGTAAGCAGACAGGTTTTGAAAGCATTTTATTACTTACAACTGTCAGATAAATCATGTCTCAAGAAAATAACATGCTTTATAACACATTCAAACCCAATGCAAAATCAACTCATGTGAATGGCTTTGCAATCATTTTAGCCATACTTTTTAACTGCATGCAACTATGGGCTATCTAGACACAATTTTGAGTATTAGGAAGTTTTGCAAATCCAGCTGCCAAATTTTCTTTCGCATCTTTAATACCCACTATCCAGTAAGGCAAACTGGACTGAGGATATGAACCCCTGTGCAATTTACAATGCATATTTAACCCAAAATCTAGTAGTTGTATATAGCTAATTATATCTAGCCAGTTAAATAAAAGTTTACGGTAACAACTAATGTTACACTTTACTACCCTTTTTGTTCCACTTAATAGTTTGGGACCATACTCACAAAAAATGGGTGTGTCAGTCCTAACTTTAGGACTCGAAGTGGATTTCAAAAAGTGCTCCTAAATCTGTGAAGTTAGGAGTAGTCAAGTGGACTCCTAAGTCACATAAACCAAATCACAAACAATCCTAAAAAGAGATGCTGCTGGCAATCTGCCTCATAATCAGGTCGACATTTTATAAACAATTATTGAGTTTTTATATATATATATATATATATATATATATATATATATATATATATATATATATATATAGGCTACTTGACAATTCAACATATATCACATATTAATGTTTTTGAATAGGCGATTCTGCTTCTTCTACAAATGTACGGTAAATAATTACTCATTAAATAAATACCAACAATCCTCAATGATCAATTCAGCAAACATATTCCAGGTTATATCCAGTTGCACATGCCACCTTGCACCTTCAATTTGCACATTAATACATCCAATTTATTACAGAAGTTGTTCTTCATTGTTTCATTTGTTAAAAAACAAACTTCTAGTTAGATGCAAATTGTATTCCGTTATACTGTACTTGTTCAATGACAACGTTGAATCTAGTCTAATTAATAGCAATGAAATAGCCCTCAATCAACCCAGAGACACCAATGCATGTGACTGAAGTGTAATGAAGAAAAATGATGTGATGTGTGATGTGATGAGGAACAGGTGTGCGTAACAGTGAAGAGTCCGAGGTCTGGTCCACCAATGGTCTTCCATGAATGTGGTGCCAGTAGCTGGAAGAATGGAGAGTGTTGGATAACAGGCCGGCGACAGGGAGCAATGTAGCAATTGTGCAAACATAAAACATCTTACACTCTTTAGAGCAGAACCCTCCAACAGGTTGGCAGCTGACAGTAAATGTAAATGCATTGCCTATGCGCTTATTTGACAGCTATATAAAAACTAAATTGTATCTTGATATTTTATTTGTATACCTTTTTATCCCTTTTTTATTTATTTAATTAAAACTTTAACTAAGTATTTTGCAAAGACAATACATTCACTTTCATTTGAAGTTGTATTCTTTTAAAACTTTTACCATATTTTTTTTCAAATTGCAGTTTGTGGTTAAGGTTTATTGTAGTAACTCCCAGTCTACCCGTGACAATCACGGTCAACACGTCCTCAAAAAAACATCCAATGCGCTTCTGGTTGTTTTAACGCTGGTACTGTAGCGCAACCATGAAGCCTAGACTGGATACCTATAAAATCCACAGGAAACACATTCTCCTTGCCTTTTATCTAGACTGAGTTGGCAGTCACCAAAGCTGCCACTAGGAGACACAGCAGGGTGAAGCACGGCAAGCATATTACCCAGACGGTGTCCTGGTCTAACAATTACAAAGCTAACAGCATCATGCAAATTGTATTTTCTATGTTTGCTCATCACTGTCTTTATCCATGTGCAATAATAACATTTTCCAAGCCACATATTATTTATCAGAAATTACAACTATTCTAACAATGCTAGACAAAAGTTCCCGAAAAGTATGATTGCATACCCTCCTCTTCTGCTAAGTGTTTGTGGCTTCACTGTGTCAAGATCAAATTGTGTGCATCCAATTACAGACTCCATTTCATCATGAGAGAGACGTGCTTGCTTTGTGATTGTGCTTCCATCTGCTTCCAAGGTAGTCAATTAATCAAATCTGCAATGGAGCAATAAGGATCAAAACAAGATCAGTACCGATGAAATATTTAAAGTATTTTTTAATTGTCATTCTGTTTGTGTCGCTCTTTAATCATGATATTCTGATGAAGACAGCTTGTTCTTAAAAAAAAAATGTAAAAAGAAATGGTTGTATCAGAGCTTCTAGTCTATGCATTTTTAGCTTTCATTTTGAAAATGTTCTAACCCACTAGACAGCTGCTCACTTAGCCAGAATTGTTCTTTCCACCACAGGGCTTTGGATCACTAGCCAAATTAAGTAGTATTTGATTAAAATTATCCTTTAAACTCAACAACTTCTGTTTGTTTCATCCGTGACCATAAAGCACAGACGGACACTGAGTATAATAAAATTTGAGCAAATTTATTTGGGTATAAAAAAAGGCATTGCAATTTTCAGACCAAGTTCACTGAATGTTAATCAACAGGCGTAGGGTGTCCTGTAATGTAATGAATGTGACGGTGAGGTGACGGACTGCTCCATCATCTCCCACTTTTCCTATCTCTCCAATGGTCACGAACTCATCCCGGGCTCCTTCATTTGTCTTGTCCCCAATTGTCTCACACCAGGTCCCAATTAGTCTCATTAGTATGTCTTTAAATGTTTCTCCTCTGCTCCCCTCATTTGTCAGTCATTGTTCCATGTTATGGTGTGTTTTGATGTTGCTGGTGAGTTTCGTTTTCGTTTGTTTCCTTTTTAAGTGCTTGGTGTCTTCTGTTTCTTTATTTGTTGAATAACAACAGCACCGACTGCCACAATGGCCTGCGCCTGGTCTGTTTGCTTCACAATATCCCGGCCATTACAGAATGACTAACCCTGAAGAGGACAACGTAAGAGCCAGGCAAAGTTGGACGGTAGGGGAAGTCCTCGGTTGGCTGGACAGTGACACCGAGGAGGAATACCCCTACCGTCACCCACTGCACTCCTGGCCTGACAGTGACGCCGACAAGGAGGAATACCCCTACCAGTACCATCTTCCGCTGTTCTCCTTGCCGGATCAACATCAACCCGGAGGGGCAGAAGAAGGAGGCGAAAGCGCAAACCGGCGACAAAACATCCCCAATCATTTTTTGGGGGGGTGCTAGGAGGGTGAGCGAGGGGACCCCGAGGCACAGCCTCTGCTCCCGGAGGGGAGGCAGAAGGAATCCGTGGCACCACTCTTATGGGGGGTGATTCAGTTGCAGCCAGCGCCCCCTGCTGCCTGGGAGTTGCAGCCACCAGCCCCTTACGCTGCCCAGCGGTCGTCGCCGCCAGCCCCTTACGCTGCCCAGCGGTCGTCGCCGCCAGCCCCTTACGCTGCCCAGCGGTCGTCGCTGCTGGACTGGCCGCCAAGGACTGGCCGCCAAGGACTGGCCGCCAAGGACTGGCCCCTGCCTCCCTACATGTCTAGAGAGGTGCTTTTGAAAAGTCTGGAATAATTTCAGATATCTTACAAAATATAAAACAAAGTCTTTTAATGTATAAAGCCATTTACACATTCTGTTGTGTAATAACTTTTTATTACATCTATACGGGTTAACAATTCAAATTCAGATTTCTAAATGACAATTTTATGAATATTCCAAAACAATTTTATGTATTAGTTTGAAATGATTAAAAATAAAGATACACTAAAATTTCTGGCAGATCATTTACTTACTGGAATAACTTCACAATCAATTATATTTCCAATTAGATTTATTTTCTGTACTTGGTCATTGAAAAGTACTTCACATTACAGTAAGCCATTTTATGAGGTCTCCTGCTCCAATATAATAAGCAAAAGATTCAATTTCTGATAAGAATTCCGCAGGTTTGTGGGAAATAAAAATCATTTTTTTTTACCTCCAATTATTGGCTTCCTCCTATTCAGAGTGTAAAATCACGCTGATAAACTACATTGCCATTTTTATAGCCTTTGTTAATAATGTACATTTTTTACCCAATTAAAAGTTCCAGATTACTCACCATTGATGTCAATGATTTTAGAGGACATTGTAACTGTGAAGAACTTCATGCTCGCAACTTAGTATGTAAAATGCGTCTGCATGCAGTGATTGCTTTCACCAAGTGAGTTCCTAGATTAACACTATCATCACAAAATAAGAATTTGAACCCCATTTACTCCCGGGTTGTTGCTGAAAATGTGTTTTTAGTCATACTCTTCTAATAAAATATCAGATATATTTTTTTTGCTAATTAACCCCCATTTCAAGGAATACTTTGATTGCTTTTGACTGTGGTTTGGCAAAAAGCAAAGTTCTAAATTAATCCTTACATGCTTTTGTTTAGGATTCCTCGTAGCTAGGATGACGTAGCTAGGATACAATCAGCCTGCCATCATCCCTTTGTTTCATGTCATTTCATTGGGGCACAGACATTATATTAATCAACTCACTTGGTCTGCTTGGAGTCTGTGATGATTATGGTATATAACTGCATAGCTTACAGGGCACAGTACATGGGTTAATCATCGAACTCTGAACATACAGGCTTATCGTTCCCAAATAAATTCATGGTGTATTTCTTTTATATTTTCATTGAGCATATAACCCCAGAAAAGACTTATAAAAAGCTTTTTCATTGACATTCGTGGTCACCTAATGATGAATCATATTTCCGCTTCAAACTAAGGAAATGCCAGTTAAGTGGCACTTCAAACCATCTCTACGGGTTTCCTGAAGGCATTTTAAAACCTGTTGTTTATCTACACGGGTAGATTAACCTTGTCCAGGGGCCATTTTAAATGACTAATAAGAAAATAACTTTGAAATAGCAAACAATATTCAGAAATTCAGTCTAGTCATAGTCTGCTGGTGAGGCAAGGGAATGTGTCAAGTTATCTGAAAACCAAACCATGATTTATTGTTTTTATATTAACCACCACAGGAACGTGCATGTGACAGTATTTACTGTCGCTGTGAAATGATGATCTTTCCATGTCACAGACAGGCCTTGGGATCTAGCAAAATCATCATGTGTTAATAATCTGCACATTATCTGGTGCTTTACCAAATGTATAATATTTGTCACATGGTATTCTGGATGTATGTTTTGTTATAATTGGTCTCATCTAGGTAAGTTAGAAACGAGAACTATCTTGGGGGACTTGGTGGAAGAAAGTGGGAGAGTGGCTTGTGGGCCATATCATGTAAATGCATTATTCTAAGTAGACAGAATGTTTTTACAATTGAAACACCTCTATTTATTGTTTTTGCCGGAGCGCACAAGCGGAGCCGACCAAGAAGAGCGAATGTCTCTTACTGATTGAGTGAGTGATTGATGGGCTGACTTATGTTAAATAGCATAGTCATTAGAGACGCGGCCTTCCAAGCAAGCGACCGGTGTTTGAGCCTCGCCACAGACATGGGAAATTACGCATTATGATTTGTTCAGGATAGGCAAAAACGTTGCTGGCTACAACCTTTTGCGAATGTTTCTGGTGGATATTTTAAGTATGCAGCCATGCATGCTTTTTGGGTATTAGCCTCCCAACCCCTTGAAGGGGTTTCCACTATTCTCTCTTTTCACTTGACGAAATAATCAATTATCTTCATCTACATATATTGATAGTTATTGTATAAATGTCATTCAAGAGTGAAAGAAAAATAAACGTTGTGCTTTAAATAGCTTTAGCATGGTAAAGTTCAACATCAATCTCGCTAGCAATTGTTCAATTCTTATGACTGTTCCAAGTAGTTAGCGGATACTAATAAGCCTATTACTGGCTAATCAAAGCTATATAGTTCATAGATGCTATTTGTGGTATTTGTTGTGTGCTATTTAAAAGTAAACTAATAAGAAATGTTAGTCAGTATAACAAAATGATTGATTAAATATTTTACCTTGGCTATTCAATTGACGACCATTCAACTGAATGTATCCTATGGTTCTGCCTTTATCAAACACAACATTATAATGGATGCATTTTCAACAAAAGCATACTGGAAAATAATTATGGGCTATTCGAATCTTTTTGGCGCTCACTGCATTGGGTCGTGATGTCTGCTCAGCACTCAAGCTCAATAATGTTTTGATCTTTTTGACACTGTTCGACTCAAAAAACGCTTTCTCACTTGATGCCAGGGTTCGTAAGACTTTTTGTCACATGATTGTAAACCATACGTAGAGTGTTCTGTAGTAACTTGTTTCAAAGTGCATGTTGCAAAGTGCAAATCATTATAATGGATGAATGGTTAAATGTAAAACATTCTGGAAAGGCAAGAGAAATGTGAGATAACAAACTAATGCACCACTAAATAATTTCCAACAATATGTCAAAAACCAATCTGAATGGATCTGTACGAACACTGAACACTGATATTAATTTCTATCATGCAGATGTTGCATTAATATTTAGAGCATTTCTTAAAGCCTGGACAAATATTTAGCTTGTCTCTGTGTTTGAGAGCGGTGAACAGGCTGTGTGCAAGGTCAGGAAGAAAGCCTTGGGTATCACTGGCACGTCAGGCCTGCCGCCATGTAATTAATTTGAATTGTGCAGTCAAGGTGTTTCACATGATTTCAGGCTAAATACACCTGTTTTTGTGAGGTCACACAAGTCAGTACAGTGCCTAACAAAACAACACTGTGAAAACAAAGGAACATTTAAAGCATATCTAGAATAAAGTTTTTCAAAAACAGAGGTAGAATGAAAGAACATTTCCAAGGTTTTGCATATCACCCGAGCATAGTAAAGTCCACTATAAAGATATGGAGAGAATATGGCACAGCTACAAAATCTGTCCAAAACAAGGCCACCCTCAAAAACTGAGTATACATGCATGAAGAGGACTAGGATGTGACGGTTAGGTAACGGACTGCTCCGTCATCTCCCGCTTTTCCTATCTCTCCAACAGTCATGAACTCATCCCGGTCCCCTTCATGTGTCTTGTCTTCAATCATTGTTCACACCAATCAATTGTTCCCAATTAAGCCATGTGCATGTGTTTAAATGTTTCTCCTCTGCTTCTCTCAGTGGTCAGTCATTGTTCCGTGTCCCGATGTGTCCCGATGTGTGTGGTGAGTTTTGTTTCATTGTGTTTACTTTAATTTAGAAGTTTTGCCCCAGTGCTCGGTGTTTTCTGTTGTTTTTTGTTTGTATAATAAAGATTGCACTGACTGCTACCCCTGCCTGCGCCTGGACCATTTCACTCCACAACATCACGATCTTGAAATAGGAAGTGAGACCACTCAAAGGGATCTTTGGAAACAAAATGACTTACTCTTCAACAGCTGAGCTAAGAGACACTCTGCATACTGCAACAATAGCTTGGGCCCTTCACAGAAGTGGCCTTTATAGGTGAGTGGCAGAAAGAAAGCCATTGTTAAAATAACTTAAATGAAATCCTGGCTAGAATTTGCCAGAAGCAATGTGGGACAATCTGGGACCAAGTGGAAGAAGATTATAATGTGTGATGAGACCAAAATAGAACATTTTTGTGAAAGCCTAACACCGCTCATCCTGTGATCATCATGGCCTGGGAAGCATGAAAACACAAGAAAAATTGGATGCGGCAAAGTAAAGAGAAATCCTAGAAGAAAACCTATTGAAGTGTACAAGAGCTCTGGGACTTGGGGGAAGATTTTCCTGCTTGACAACACACCCAAACATACAACCAATACTACGCTGGATTGGCTTGAAAACCAAAAGGTCACTGTCCTGGAGTGTCCCAGTCAAAGCCTGGACCTCAATCCAATTGAAAATATGCAGAGTTGAAAAATGCTGTTCAATAAAGGTCCCCATTCAGCTTAAAAAAAATGGGGAAAAAAATGCTGTGTAAAACTGATAGAGACTTATCCCAATAGGCCCACGGCTGTAACTGCTTTCAAAGGTACTTCTCCCAGCTATTGACTAAAGTGGGTGAATACATCCAGGGCTCAACGTTAACATTCTTTGCCACTGGCCCAGTGGGGCCAATCAGTTTGAAACTTATTGGCTTAAAAAACGTTATTACTGTCCCTCCTTTCAAAAGTTGTAATTAATCAGTGTTACAACATAGAACCAAATATTTTTGTTACTTAACATGATTAATCATTTATGAAATGCATTCTGGATATATAAAAAAAAATATTTCTTTCATAACATTTCTAATTATAAAAATGAATAAAAAGATGAGTCAAAAAAGCATTTGACTTTCAAAAAAAACAATGACTTTCAAATAAAACATTAACTCATTCACCCCGAGGAACAAAGCGACTGGCTCGTCCGTCAGTTACTAGGTATGGGGTCATTATGTCGTGCGATCACCCAATGGGCATCTGCATTTACATTCCCGATACAACCAAGGGCCCTGAAGTTGTATTGCCAGCCAACCGCTTGGCTGTCATTCTGACCAGGTGCTGCTTGCTATTACAATGGCTGGTCAGGCATTGTTTGCAATAGTGGTCAGTGCCTTTGTAAAAAGACCTACATTTGTCCAGGAACTTACGTCAGACGACAGTGCATACGAGTTCCACTTACTTCGAAATTGGTACATTATTTTTTTCACTGAGGTAAAAATGTTCGGTTTCATTTGAGCTCGTAGTTATCCTTCACTGCTTTCTTCAATTGAATGGCTCGCACAAGGTCTTAAATGTTTTATTGAAAAACAATACTAGACAGTTATATCCCTGCTCAATCTTGAATGGTCAACAACGCACGAAAGGAGCTGCAAGGTAGTTTTGTGCATGTACCGGATTACGAAACATCTGGAGGATCTCGTGTTTATAATGCGGATATTATTTAACAATCTCCATGTATTTGTGGTGGCTCGATCGGGACAGTGACATGCTAGTTTAATTAGTCCCAACTTGACTTTTTACTGGCCCATCGTTATTGTTGAGCCATGCAATCAGTCGTACTCTGTCTTTTATTTGTAATTAATTAATTCAAAAGTGTGTCAATTCATAAGGTTGTGACGAGTATTCTGACAAAACGAATTTTCAAGAAACAAATATTATATGAATGTCATTTTCCTCCATTATGTTACCTTTGAACTGTACGTTCTCATGTCGCTCACACTGCGTGGTACACAGAGCGCTCAGTTTGGTTATGAGGTTGTCAGTAAAGAGAAGGACAGGGTGTTTGAGCCTGCTCTTACAATTTCATTCGAATAAATGGTGCTATCTCCTGAATCCTGCATATGCTTTCACCCACTCGTGTCAGTGCTAAACTCTCCATTTTTCTCCAAACCCCTCTGGTGTATTTATCTGATTTCTTTGATAGCTGGATATTAAGATTTCTATTATTAGCTATATGTTATAGTAATAATACATATTAATGATCTATGGAAACCTATATTATTTTCTCACTGGCAAACAAGGCTGAAGTCTCTCTTCAACCCCTCAAATCCCCAGGCAAGTACCAATGCTAGCGGCTTCAATTTCTACTCTTTTCAGAGTCCGACTTTCTCCAAAGATAGGATGAAATATACTGTAGTAAGTTAGGTATATCTTACTTTGCCATAATATGGTTTATTCCTCTATTTTGATGTTCTGAAATGGCTGAGGTTTTCTGATTCATGTGGTGCGGTCGGAGGAAAGTGGTTACATGAGTGAGTTGGCGAACATCAGAATCACTAAAATAATCAGTAGTCTGAGTGTTTGTGTCTTTATTCATTTTCAGTGTATTCTTAGGCCTATTTTTCTATATTAGGTATTGCCTAGGTGGTGCCAAAGTGCAAGAAGGAAACTTGCATATGTAATGCAAACTGGGTGTCAAAAATATAGGCCAATGGCATAATGATCATGTATACACTTTGAACTAAATTATAAATTGTTTGTGATATGCTCAATTAAATTAAATGGATAAGCCATTTGCCAAAACATTAAAAATCCTCTGGCTGTTAACTGCAAGCAGATTGAATTCAAATGCGTTATTGACTTATAGACCAGATGGTTTAACGAAAGCTGACAGCAGAACCCTGGATCGTGACGACAGGCACTCAAAGGTTGGCCTGCCAAGGTTGAACAACTGGCATATACACTTGTGCTAATAAGTTTGCATACACTGACTGATCATGCAAAAAACAGCCTAACCCTAACCTTTCTACTGATCATATGAAGTCATTTATTATCATATTGTTGATTGGCAACTTTTTAAATCATAATGAAAACAGAGATTACTTTTGATCAGGGCCATTTGGGTAAACATACCCTTGAATGCAAAAGTGACACAAAGTGACGCACACACAGGTGAAAATGGCAATTAAAGGTGAATTTCACACTTGTCTTTTTTAAATTGCAATTAGTGTCTGTGTATAAAAAGATAATGAGTTTGTTAGTTCTCATGTGGATGCATTGAGCAGGCTAGATACTGCGCCATGTAGAGCAGAAAAGAACTGTCAAAAGATCTGTGTAACAAGGTAATGGAACTTTGTAAAGATGGACAAAATATAAAAAGATATCCAAAGCATTGCAAATGCCTGTTAGTAATGTTCGTTGAGTTATAAGTGGAAAATTCAAGGATCTCTTGATACCAAGCCAAGGTCAGGTAGACTAAGAAAGATTTCAGCCAAAACTGCCACGATACAAAGAAAAACCTGCAGGTAAAATCAGGAGAAATAAAGGTTACTCTGGAAAAAGACAGTGTGGTTGTTTCAAGGAGCACAATACGATGATACTTGAACAAAAATGAGCTGCAAGTTTCCAGTAAGAAAATGATTGCTTCAATACCACAAAAAAGCCCAGTAACAATATACCGACAACACCTTGACATGCCTCACAGCCTCTGGCACACTGTAATTTGGAGTGACAAGACCAAAATAGAGCTTTATGGTCACAACCATAAGCGCTATGTTTGGATAGGGGTCAACAATGCCTATATTGAACAGAATACCATACCCACTGTAAAGCATGCTGGTGGATCACTGATGTTTTGGGGGGGATGTGAGCTCTAAAGGCATGGGGGATCTTGTGAAAATGTAGGGCAAGATGAATGCAGCATGTTATCAGAAAATACTGGTAGACAATTTGGATGCTCCTTCACGAAAGCTGTGCATTGGAAGCTTTTGGACTTTACAGCACGACAATGACTAAGCATGAGGACAAGTTGACTCTCCAAGGGTTACAGCAGAAAAAGGTGAAGGTTCTGGAGTGGCCATCACAGTCTCAAATGTGTAGTTCATGCAAGACGACCAAAGACTTTGCCTGACCTGGAGGTATTTTGCCAAGACGAATTGGCAGCTATACTACCTGCAAGAATTTGGGGCCTCAGAGACAACTATTACAAAAGATTACACGCTGTCATAGATACTAAAGGGGGCAGTGTTAAGAACTACGGGTATGCAGACTTTTGAACAAGAGTTTTTTATTTGTTGCCCTGTATTGTTTTATGATTGTGCCATTTTGTGCCATCCCATAAAAAAAATTGTTTTGCCTGCTTACTCATGTTTTATTTACAAGTCGTACATATATGTCACCTCCTGGCTATGCCCCTAGCCATCTTCGCACTGGCTGGGGCCATAGTCAGGACTGGACTAGAAGAGATGCCTCTAGGCATCTCTATGTGCTTGGGTCTCCCCAATTGGAGGCAGGTGTTGGTTGTTGCCTCCAATTGGGGAACCTATTTAAGTTGACGGTTTGATCACACAGTTGTTTTTGTTGCTGTATGCTACCCAGCCCAGTCACTGGAGATGCTTTACATTTGTTTTGTTTCTTCATTAAAGTCTTGGAATACCTTCACCATTTCACCTCAGCGTTTGTGTCCTTTCAGCAAGCCTTGTGACAATATATGACCAAACTTTTGAGCACAACTGTAACATAAGAATCTTATCAAACCACAGGATGGTTAACAGTTTATTGTATCTTAATCAGTCTAAATGGTATATGTCCATTATGTCAGTTTAACATTAAAATATTCAGTAATTCCAACTGTGAAATTCATTTACCCACACCTCTCTTGATGGTATTTATTCTTTCCAAAGCATAGCATGCTGTTCACCTGGGAAGCCTGTTTATCTCATGCTGAACCCAGGTGTTCACTGGTGGAGGAAAACCTCAGTGGCTGGATTGTGCCAACAGAATATGTCTACAATGCTGGACACTCATTTAACCTGCATACTGTAAGCTTGAGAAAGGAAACCCAAGTAGATGCTTGAAAGTTCTGCTACCCTCAAGTATCAGTTTTCATAAAAATCATCCAAAACCATGCAGTGCCTTTCACATTGTACTGAATTACAAGTAGTATGTTGACATTTTGTATATTTTACATACTATACATACAAAAGTAAGTACAGATATATGTATATATGCAAATATTTGCTATTGCAAATAAAATCTACTGTAAACACAAAGATCACATTACAAAATTACAATTTACAATATCCATCTAAATGTCAAAAGGGTACAGTATGTAACATTTGGATACCATACCCTCCAGAATGATTGGCACCCTAGGTAAACAAACAAAACACAGCTATGTCAAAATGTCCTGGTTGTTAAACAGCTTAAGCTAACACTATTAAAAAAAAGCTTTGAGTGGAAATTGTCGAAAACTTTTCTTCAAAAACCGGCATGGCACATTAATTGGCCAAACAGAGAATATGAATAAGAATATGAAGTCTCAAGAGAATTTGAATTAATGTAAATACATTGATGAGTAAATGAGTAAAAGTTATTATCTAAGAGTGTGGATATCCCAACCACAGAACCCAGGCACTGCCAAGAAAAGGACAGCACAAACATGAAGATATTTCAGAGACAACACCCGGTTGTTGGTGCGTCAGTTAAACCAAATCCAGAGAGCTGCATAACACTGGCCTTTGTGGGAGGCTGACAAGAAAGAAGCCAATACTCCAAATGTAGCACCTAAAACACACCTAGAGTTTCCAGAAAGCATTCAGATGAGACAGGGATAAAGCTTTTGGCCAAAAATCTATTTTTAGTGCAAACTTAACACTGCCCATGCCTCAATTCACACCTTCCTTAAAGTGAAGTATGGTTGTGGCAGCATCGTACTGTGGGGATGCGTCTCATCAGCAGGGACATCTTACAAAATTGAAGGGACGTGTTTCAGAATGCTGACAATGTGAACCTACGAAGGACATTCAATTTCCAGCAGGAAAATTATACCAAGCATAAAGTCAGTCTTGAGCCAGCTCAAGAACAAATGCTGTGGATATAGAAAATCACCACACCCTTTCAAAATGTTTTCCATTTGTTGCTTTACAGACCAAATCCAACTGTTTATGGAACTTTTGATTGTTTTCCAACTGTAAACAATGTTTGAGCTCTCTGAATGAGTGTTCGGTAACGCACAGTTTCTGTGTTTTCCGATCTTGAATATATCCAATTGCAAGTATCACATTCCAAACAGATATAATTATGGATACGAGTATGATGAGATTGGCACACCCCTAGCTTACATAGAAATGCCCATAGATCATATTTTGTTCGCTATCTCAAATAAGTAATTGAGAAGTTCAAAACTTAACAAAACCAAACGATTTCACCTGAATTTCATAACTACAAGTAAAATTAGGTTGGCCTACAATGTTATGTATTTCCCATTGGAATCCAGACAGAATTAGGACATCAGATGTTCAAATTTGCATTTACCTGCAAACTGTATTGAGGATGACTGCCAGGTGTGAGAGGAAGTCTGAACTAGAACAGCCATTTCAGTAACAATGGTAAAAATGAAACAGAATTTGAAAAAAGCTAGGACAGCAGTGTCCCTGCCCACTTTAACTTCTGAAGCATTCCAATCCTTCCAAAGGTAACCCTAGAAACCAGATCCAGTCTCCTTGCTTTCATCCTGAATATGTTTGTTTTATTATTTATTTAAAAAAATGTTGGTAACTTTCTGACACTAAAATCCATTGTTTTATAAATTATGGTGATGTATACACATTTGTTTTCTAGCGTTCCCATAATTTAATTTGGACTGCGCTGAACATCTCTTTGTAGTTCATACTTAGACTCAATACTTGTACAATATATAGCTCTCATTTTCAAACTCTGATTTGAACAGAATCCATTACATGACATTTCACAAACTAAAAAGAACCCCTATTCAAATTGTGTATTGAGCGTTCATTAAACATCTATTTGGTGTACTGCATCAAAGAAACATCATTTGGTTCTCAGAAGAAGAATATATAACTGTTTACCCACTTTCCGAGACACAACAAAAGGATTGCATGAAATGAATAATAACATAGCTTGTGTTGTCTCGCATAAAATTTGAGGTATTTGTGTGAGTTGAGCCACAGACATGAGCACCTCTCAATAATGTGTGTGAGATCCTTTTACTCCAAACAGCAATTCAAAATGCTTGTTGAATTGCTGAAAGCTAGTTACCTTTCTCTCTCTAGCTCTCCTGTTCATCTGTGTTTCATTGCCTCCCCATTTACACTCTATGTATCAGCCTGAGAGTTGACCACTCAAGCAGGAAACAGTCCTGGATAGAAAATCCACACCACACGAACTAAAGAAACGTACATAGGACTCAAGATTATCTTGTGTCAGACTTAACTCCAATTGCCACTAAACTTCAGGACTAGGCTGAAGTTACATTATATTAACATGTTGGTCATTTAACAGACTCTTATCCAGAGTACCTTACAATCAGTGCAATCAACTTAGACTGCTGTCATTCCACATACAATTTTGGAAATGGTTAAGCAATATATTCATCCTCAGTCTGTCCAAATTCAATTTATGCGTTATGCTATCCTCTCTGCTAAATTTAATTCTCAAGCAAATTAGGACCTCTTTATCTAAATTTCCCCTCTCCCTATCGGTCTCCCCACTCCCTAAGTTAAATCCAAAGTATCAGAAGCTGCTTTGGTAATTGGGCGTGACTCTTTGAGCACACAGAGAAAGAACTCCATCAGACCATCAAAATAGTGGTTGTCTCCCTCCTCCCTCAAGTCAGTGTTGAATTATAGTTACTTTCCTAAAATATACAGATTTGCAAGGAGAGACATTTTTCTGGAAAACCTCGGAACATGGACAATGTCTCTGTAATAGTCCCATCTCAGTTCACACAAGCCTTCTATCACTTTTCTATCCAGCCCCCAATATTTCACATTTTCAATAAGCTTGTAATATTCAAATGACACTAATCAGTATTTAATTGACAGGTGCATTATCACTTTGCCCAGATTGGTTGCATGTCTCTAATTCCTCTAATGAGATATTTTTGCCTTATTAACTACACTGCCTCTTGTCGCCATGGTAATGGTTTGTGTTAGCTAATGAAACGAAGCCCGCCCAGGCTCCTATTATGATTTATGTCTTAAAAACAGATGACTTGTTTGTGTCATAAACCGGCATTCTCATTGTTCTGTTCCCAGTAAAAACATGTTCATGGGTTTGTTCGAAGACGGATTAGCTTGGTAATCTTTGATCTTTTCTTCAGTCGACAATTAGCTTTTGGGTCCAAAGACATGTGAACCATGGCAGAGTTGCGCGAACCAGAAAGGTTTAAAGGCCTAGTCAGAGTGGTTGTTGTGAGATGGATGGATAACTTCCTAATAAGGTAATTCTGTACACCATATTTCTCAAGTGGTCCCATCGGACATTGTGAGGTCTGAAGTTGCGGCCCTCGGATTTCTAGGGGGAGACTCATAACCTAAAGAGTGAGTCAAAAAGCTAAACACACCGAGAAGAATGAACTTTCATCCACCCTGCCAATTGCAATTCTTGCTTTTCTTTTTTTATCTTTTACAGTTTTTTCCAGCAATCAACAAGAATGGATTATGTCGAAGATAGGGGGCCTCTGTATTTCCCTCCCAATTTTCCCGCCATCCTGTGGTATGTAAGTTGTGATGATAAGCATGCGGCTGTCAGAAGACTCTACCTCAGGTGCAGAAATAAGCCCGAGTTGAACGCTATAGTTTGTGCACTGTGTTTATGTTGGCGCACAGGCCTGAACTGCTGAGATGCTTTCCACACAGTGTGCACATGCCCCACCATAAACACAGGCACACATACACAGTTTTATTAGCCCCCTCAATGAAGATAAACAAATATTTCTGTATATAATAACAACACAGGTAATGAGCTACATTCTATTGTAATTTTCCGACATGTGCAATATATTGTCCTTTATTAATAATTCATGGTAAATTAACCAAAATAATGCATCTCTCAAATGATAAATGTATTTTCAAAAGTGTTAACAGAAGTGTCAATATTTTTGGCACCCTTGTTTTCAGTGCAAGGATAATTTTACTGAGCCTTCTCTTATATTTATTATGAAATTGGAGAACATAGAGTGGTACTGCAGGACTTGTGGAGTCCGGGTTATTTTCTGTTCACCCTGTGAACAATTGGTGCAAACCAAATGATTAATGCACATTTCATTTTTTCACCATGACTGGTTTATAAATAGCTGTCAATTTGTTTTGCAAATGTCTGCCAACTGCATTCCCCTAAAATAAACTTGCACCTGGTTGATGAAAAATGTCACCCTTAACTTTTATGACAATAATGTCTTCATGTCTCTACATGATCATCAGATTTTCAGACTTTTCTTTTTGTGAAAAAATACACGTGGCCTTAAACTGGCTTCAATTTGATAAGCCTGTTTCCCAAATGTCACACCCCTTACAGAGGATACTACTTTTTACCTGAGAATTATGTCCCAAATGTATATATTTTTTTTATTTAACACACAACCCCCGGCCTTGGCACCACCTGATTACTTAGAAACCCCAATTATGTTAATTTAAAACCATAAGAGCAAGGGAGAGGAAAAACCACAGCACTGGCTTGTGTCTGAATCTCTTTCCAAGCGTTGTAAGGTGCCCTCAGGACACAAGTGGAGTTCCAAAGTACATTGCACTGTACGTTTGGATTGTTACATTACAAGGTCAACCATAAGCCTACAACCCTCAAAATGGTTGGACAGGGAACCACTGAACTTGAAAAATTAGTTTTATAGCAACTGGAAAATGAAATAATCATTGGCTGTGTTTGTGACCATCAAAACCACTATATAGCCTGCATTGTCTACATTTTCACTGATTGACTGATCTACATATAATATTGATGTAGGTATTTATGATTCAAACTTATTACCACAAAAATGTCTAACACAAGTTTTAACCCAAACAATTGTCACCTGGTCTGGGTGGACTCTTAGATATGGTAAATACATAACACAAGACACAGACCTAAATTTTTTAACTATTCCCTATAGACTTTCCCTTGATTTGCAACCTATTCTCTCTATAGTATAATACATTTGACAAGGAGCACTAAAAGTAGTGGGTCTTGGTTAAAAGAAAAGTGCGCACTTTGAAGAGAATGGTATGATGTCTTTGAGTTCCATTTTAATAGGAGAGGGCAAATTACGATTACAAATATTTACAGACCTACTTCTAATCCATTTAAGAGTCCTTTCTATGGCCGTCTTGGGATGTACTATAGTGTGATCGAGGCGCAATTGACAGTCAATAATGCAGAGGGGGGGCTGCAGTAGCCCAGAAAAAGAGCTTCGTCTAGGAAGATGAGGCCAGAGCAGAGTTGGTTGAGAGCTACTGCAGACTGCCACATAAAATATCCTAGCTGGCTAAGTTTCACTTAGCATCAATGAACCCAACAATTAAAATGTACTAATTCAGATTTATCAGCAAGTGGCGCAAGTGCCATTTTCTGTGAATCACCTCTATTTTGACTGAATGCACACTGCATTAGGCTATATTATAAATATGAATCAAGGATACTTTGGTTCAGTTTCTGTCATTGCAGGATTAGGTCTTATTATATCTTTAAACCATAATGAAAAGGATTCATCAAACAATATTCATACTATTTTCCTATATTTCTTTTTCAATGCTTGCTACAAAACATCTCTCCCTCAAATATCTGAATATCATTAAGGGGAACTAGCTCCCTAGGTAACCTAGTCAATGTACTTTTACTAATGTCAGCAATTATATATTTGTTTTAGAAAAATAAATCTCAAAAATTCATTTTGAATTTCGCTGTGATATCGGGAGCTATGAACTTCTTTATTCCAATATTCGTAGCAAATGTAGATACCACCTATGTAGCAAAATGACAGAGAGCAAACACCAGAAATACTGCTTAATAGTCCAAAATGCAACATTTTAAAAACAATTATTTTTGTTAGAAATACCTACGTTAATCATGCTTATATGCTGCTCTGTACCTGGCTGTACTATTTCCCAGAGAGCTCAAAAAAGTGCATACTTTGAAATATATTCTTACAGAGAGAATTTCATTTTGACAAGTGAATTCATGCTTAACTTTTCACTAAATCTGTTTTATTTATAACAATGCCGTGGTTTGCTCTAGTAAATATTTTGTCAGAAAAAGCACAAATTAACTGTGCTTAAGCTGTCTAAAGACTGTCTATTTATATATGCTACAATAGACAGGCACACAGATTCCAATTTATCACACATGGTTAGCAAGCAAATGTTGCAGTTTTAGTGAAAGTAGCCTTATCTAAAAAGTGCTGTATGCTGTTTAATTTACCAACTGCAGGTCTCAATTGGTAATGCCCACAGACAATCTTCTTAATAAGCCAAGATCAAATAAATTGCTATTTTAACAAGGTAGTTTATATGTAAATACAGTTTGTAATAAAGTAAAAATTAATTCCCATAGCCACTGTTTTGTGAGAAGTAAGGCTCAAATCAAAATAATAGACTTATTTGCCATCTAGGTCTTTGTAAAGCTCTTTGGGTTCAAATGCAATTAGTAAATACATTATTCAATCCATGTTTGAATGTGTTTCATCAGGGTATTGGCCTAACAAATGAATTGATGAAATTAGTATTTCCCAATCCCGCTACCACTGTCTACTGTGTTATATAGTAGCCAACACAAATATGCAATGCGACTGTGTATGGCTTAGCATGCAAAGCCCAGTCCTGCACTCCTTCTGGCCAATAAAATGTGAAACAAATCTCACTGACCTAGAATTCTCTCAAAAAATGCTCCAAACCAAATAAGGATCCCCGAGGATGAAATACTACTAAATGTACAGTAGCTTACGGCTTTAGAAACCATAGGTTTGTGTACTTACACAAAAGGGTTTTCTCCCTTTTTTATATGCCGCTTCACAACTGTTATACAATATATTGAGCAAAGAAATAAAAAAAATGTTCTACTAGAACAACTATTGGAGGTGACTTAAGGGATTGATTCCGCTGATCGGGAGATGAGACAGTCATTCATCGCTTGTCTGTAATTAAGGTCCTTTAATGCTGCTGTAAGTGGTTTTCATTCATTGCATCTAAGTCGACAGAAATGTCAAGCCTTTTGTACGCATGTGCGCACATTCCCTGGATTGTCATCACTGCTGCCACCGGATCCCATTTATTTCATTTAATATTTTATTTTTCACGAAACTGCTGTATATCTATGATCTGGTGTCAGCTACTTGATTTACAGCCTGTTAGAGAAGAATTACTCACATTGACAGAGAAAGCAAGAGAGGTGTATATCCCTGAAAGATGGATAGATATCTAGCGGAGAGAGAGAGAGATACAATAAAGGGAAGCGTGTAGGAAATATTTTGTCACAGAGTTCTAAATAAAACCAAAACCATAGTCTTCATTATGACAATGTCCCAGTTCACCATCAGAGATACAGGAGACATTGAAGGGGAAATAATCTAACTAGAACAGAAGATATGACCTGGTTGTAGATCAATTGGTATGCTTTGTATTGCCTCAGACAGTCCCAAGTTGTAGATGGGATGCTCCACTGGGACACACGTAAACACACACACGCACACACACACACACACACACACACACACACACACACACACGTTATTTTGCAGACACTCATACTGGGGGATTAACTGGACCAATTAGTTGGGTGCTGCTCTCACACACACACAGACACACACTCTCACACACACACTCACACACACACACACACACACACACACAGACGAGACAACTCCCTCTCTTTACAAGTGTGTGGTTCCACTTGAGCATTCTCTGTGTTCCCGTCATCTCCTTCAGACCTTTTTAGACATTGAGAATGTATTAACGGAAGGACAGAAGCATGCCTATCCAGGAAAGCAGTAGATACATTGTCCTCAAACAAAGTGATTCAGCTCTACTTTAAACAAATCCTATTACTTAAACTTCCTGATTTGTCCTCATTTCACACTGAATTCATTACAAACTGCAAGAAACCGACCATAACTGAATTCAAACACATCTGATTTGACTTGGGTGCCTCATGTGTGTATGAAGGTGAGAAGTGTTAGATAATTATATTGCTAATTTGGCTCAGATGGCTGGTGTACAAACATAGCAAAGTTGGTTTGACTTTGGATAGCATTTGTGGGTAATTCAGTATAAACGGTGTGGTTTCTAATAAAATTTGGCTGACCCCTCATGATGACTGGATTTGGTTATCGGCCGATCCTCCGGATGATTCCAGGCTGGTCATCCAGGCAACACACACTCGTTTATCAACTACATCCTGGAATCTATAGTTTTGGAACACAGGTATAATACACAGATACACATATGACAACTGCTGATGTAAAAATTGCTTTATAAAATACATTTGATTGAAATATGACCCATTTTCATCTCTTTGTCTGAAACTAACTACCTAGCCACATAGTAATATCCTGAGTGAAACCAAATTGAATACCCGGCACAGAAATATGTCCCTTGCAGTGGGTCTAGGAGTGCATGATTAACTTGGGTGTTGCCAAGCATGGGGAAAAAGGGCAACCCAAAGAAAACTCAGGTTCTCTGTGCAATTTCTATTTCCTTGCAAATCTCTGTTTTGGATAAGACTGACTTGATCAAAATCCTCCTATTTACTTTACACTTTGTAAGAATATTTCACACTAGAATGTTTCGGATCTTATTTAAACAGACATTGGTTTCATTGAAGTATTTTTCTATCATTCAGTTGCCAATGCTTGAAGACAAAGGGATTAAACATTACAATAAGTACATTATTCCCTGCTGTCTCCTAAAGCTTTATAATTCTCTACTCATTCCATTTACTTTCCCTTTTTTGAACACGATAAATTGTCCATCTCGAATATGGTTCATATGTGATATTTATCATCATTGTTTACCATAAAGGATCTCAATCGAAGCATAGTGTTGACATTGTGCTTGGTGCGAATTTATTACAAGGCTTCAGTTTTAGTTTTTTCAGTTTACAATCTTTTCGCTTAAAGGGGTAAAATGATATGTGATGTTCCGGTCCTCACATCAAGCGAGGGCATGCCGGTCCTTCATGTTCAGGCCCCCTTTTTTTGTAACTCTTTTATGTTTGTAACTCTTAATGTCTGTACGTTTTTCTATTTTTCCTCACCCGTTTACTTTGATCACCTGTTGCTCATCCATGTGGAAGAATTCTCTGTTGTGGCTTAATATGCTGCCTCCGGTACACGTTCCACTGCTGAGTCTGGCCAAACACTCTCAAAGCAATAAACACTATCCCTGTAAATAAAGCAAAAATGAAGCCCGAACAACAAATGCCCTCTGGATTCAACACTGGCCTATCTTACTGAATGATTCTATGGCATTTGTTGCATTCAATTAGCCACTGTGATCTGTCCTTTCACAAGTGATGAAGGGTCCAACTGAAATTGGAGAGGTGCTGAGAGCTGTTACAATGAATGCCCAGAGGAGCAATTAGGGTTAACCACTTTGCTAATGGATAAAGCAACATATTATTTATTTAAGAATACATTTATTTATCTACCCATGCCGGCTCAGAAATGTAGTAACCTCTTGGTTGATGATCAGATGCTCAAACAGCTATAGGCCACCAGCAGCACCACAGCTATCCATGATACTGAACTTTCTTTGTTTATAGCTGTGGGCTGGGTATAGCAGAGAAATACACACACTGACACCCATAATCATTATGGTTGGGGAAAATTCAATAGATTGACCTTCTACCGCATCGGTCCCCAGTGACACCTTCCTTAACCTGCCTCAAATCAACAGCCAAGCTAGCTCCGTGTAGAGTCGTTTTACATCACACCCTTGGGCATTTAAAATGTACACAGCACCAAGCCATGCCCAACCCAGGTAATTTCATGACCCACAACACTAAGACCCACACCCTCCTCAATCTCTCAAATACTCAAACCACAGGAATCGTAAGCTTGCCTGGGTCGCCTTCGCAATCCACTAAGTATTTGCTCATTTCAGTTAGTTCAGAATCATGATTCGTTTGTTTTGCGCATTGTTCAGATCGGTTGTTTGCACAGCTGGCAGCAGTCTGCATCAAGATCACGGGCAGAATTCAACCGCGGTCCTCCGATTCAGTGCTCTGACCAACAACAGTTTGTTTCACATGTACTGAGAAAAACTGTTCAAGCTGCAGGGCAACACTGGAGGGGAAAATACACGGACAGGGTCCGTGAATTAATAACATCCAATGTTTATTCATTGTTATAACAGACATATCTTCATAGAAATAAATAAATGAATGAATAATCTGTGGAGCTGCTTCAGTTCACAAGGTACACTACCATTCAAAAGTTCTGGTTCACTTTGAAATGTCTTTATTTTCTGAAAAAATATTTTAAAAAATGTTCAGTGAAATAACAAAACTGATCAGAAATACATTAGAGACATTGTTAATGTTGTAAATGACTATTGTAGCTGGAAACGGATAATTTTTAATGGAACATCCACATAAGCGTACAGAGGCCCATTATCAGCAACCATCAGTCCTGTGTTCCCATGGCACGTTGTGTTTGCTAATCTAAGTTTATAATTTTAAAAGGCTATGTGATCATTAGAAAACCCTTTTACAATTGTTAGCACAGCTGAAAAATATTGTACTGATTAAAGAAGCAATAAAACTGGACTTCTACAGGCTAGTTGAGTATCTACATTACAGGCTCAACATTGTTAAGAGAAATTAATGCTATTCCATGCAAGAAATTGACAAAAAAATGGAACCTCTCATACAATGTTGTATACTACTCCTTTCACAGTCTCTAACCAGATTTATGCTAATGTTGACTCTCCTCTCTAGCGCAAAAACTGAAATAAAAATGTCAGAGTCTCACTGCTCCATATTCTTCTGAGTCAATGGCTCAGTAATGTACCACATTTGGTCATTCCAACTCTTTCCATTGTGATCTTTGCTTCACTTTCCGTTGCTTTATTTCTATATTTTATCAGGGATCTGTTCAATTGAATGAAACCCATCACAAGAAGCCAAAGACTAAGAAAATGACATACATTGCTATTCATACATTGCGCCGGTCTGAGTCAGGGGAAACAACAAATTGAAGATCACACATTCCTTTTAAGTCTCATAGATTTTTCACTGTAGCATAATTGGCTATGATATATTGACTCGCACATTGAGACTTTGTCCGCGTTTGTGAGGTGATCTATTAGAATCCATTGGATTCATACTGTAGATGTTGGTAGATTCAGCCGCTATCAGTTAGCATTCTGTTACTGCATAGTGGCCACTCAAAACACAGGCAATTATAAACACTTGTTACGTGATTCATTCAAAATCCTTAAATTCTAGTGTTGCCTTCATCCATGGTGATTACATTGCATATTATTCCCAGTTACATGCAGAGTCAGGGTCTAATTTTAATGACCAATATGTAAAATAAGCATAGGTTTTTTCTTAGATAGCTTAACAAGAAATGACAACAACAAAAAATGCAATTTTGTTTAACTACAGCATGTGAATACATTTTTTTTTGCAAAGATGTAGACTATTTGGCTCGAATAGTTATCAGACAGAGCGAAGCCTCCATATGAGCTTAACTCTGCTGGAGCTCTTCATAGTCATTTAGGATGGGAATAAGACAAATAGACAGCATCTAATCCTCACCCAAAGTGGTTTAGCTAATTATCCAAACAGCAGACTGGCCATTTCCCACAATGGCTATTCTCTTACAACCACTTGGTAAAACATGGCACCAGTCCCAATATGCCCCCTAGGATACTTAGGGCTGAATGACCAGTACCCCCCATCTTCCAAAGTTCACACATTGGTGCACTTTAGGAACTGTGGCTCATGGGCTAATAGTTGGCATAGCAGGGCTTTATGAAGAGCTAGCATCCTGTAGGTTTTAACTGCATCCCTAATTTAGCACACCTGATTCTAATAATAACATGAATGTAAAGCTCAATCAGATCTCGACTGGGGTTGAAGAAGGAAAATAGATATCTTGGAAAACGATTAGGCAGCCTGTGCGTAGAGGAGACAATCATTTAATTTGACCCTAATTTAACATTTCCCAGTGCATTTTGGCTTTGATTTAGAAGGTCAACCTGAAGCTCAGAGGGACCAATTTACGACTGGTGTTCTTTGGCATATTCATCTAGAATTTTTACTTCCTACGTGAGATAACACGTGGTCGTACATCTACTCCGGACGTGGATTGGACATGTTGCCAAACATGACAAATGGAGGCTACTGGTATCAGCCAATTATGGGGGACTTACACATCTAAGCCTTTACACTGACGTGGAATATATTATTGATGAGATATGTATCGAGACGATTTGTCTCCATGTTTGTAATCACCAACCTGGGTCAGTAACAGTAGATATGTAAACTGTCCATCCCTTTCTGTCTTGAGGGATGTTTTGGTTTATTCAGTTTTGTAATCCAGGCTCTATGTTGGGCTGTATGTTGAGAATAGGTGTATTTATTGTGCAACAATGTGCTTTGACGGGAAAGTGAACGGAGTATGACTCAAAAACATTCAGTTATACATCTGCATACATGCGCCAAATAAGGACAACCCACATGGCTGTGTCCTCATGACCAATGGAGTCATTAAATCTATTTGACACAAACATCCTTTTTTCCCCCAGCAAATGACTCTAATTTGGTTTGACCATTGTATGACTATGTAATTTCCACAGTCATTTTTAAGAAACTCCGGAGTTTATCACAAACAGTTGAACTCAGCTGTGGATAATTCCATATCAACCTATCTAGAATCATTGCCATGATTCCTCTTAATAAAATGTTTTTGGGAAATGAATTTTTATGAACACTGATTATGCTCTTCATTTTCTTCTGATACAATCTATGCACATTTTTGGGATTATGTGGCTGGTCTGTAAATAATGTGTACACAATTCACCTGCACTTGTATAAATGACGTAATTTGCCTGGAAGCTAAAGACATGAAGCTAAAGCTCTAATATGAATAGAGCTTTCAGTATTTAAGTGCCAACTTTATTCATGGAAAGCAAATTAACCATTTCAAAGCATAGAAGACTATTTTATCAATTTGTGTTGAGGACTGAGTCATCCCTAAAGCCTGTGTCTGTCTCTTAAGTAAGATTACAAGAAGTAATCAACCTCAAAAAGGCGCAGAGACAATGATGGATCAGTTGATGGAACAGTCATGACACGGTGTTAAAGCTTTATGTATACGTTCACTTGAAAACAGGCGCACTTGTCACCATTTCTGCATGGTTTGCATACATTTGATTAGTTTTGGCGGATGGGTTGTACTTTGGAAAGGTATTTCTGCAGATCGCTTACATGAGTTGTTACACTTAAGATGCTGTTGGTCAGAATGAATCCCATTTCTCCCAGTGTAATCATACAGAAGAGGCCACATTCGACAATGCGACATGTGGACCATGATGGGGTCTACTGGGGCTTCTATCCAATTTCCCAGACCTTGTCCTCTCCTAACCCAGTGAAAATCTGACTACAGGATTACAGGCATAGCAAGAGGTTGGTTCCTCAATTGCTCTTTCTGTTGTCTCAGGCCGCTAAATTGTATTCAAGTATTATTTCTTTTCTTTCAGATATCTCTGAGAGGTTCATTGAACCTGTTTAGAGTGACACATGTGAGGATTGCACTTACCAGGGCAATTCAACTGGTTCCATTTTGACTATCCAAGTTCAATCAAGCTCAGTGAAAAAAAATACTATGTTAACCCAGATCTTGGGTGCACGGATCTAAAGGAGTCACCCGCTGTATAGGTTGAGTCTGAAATGACGCATTCAATTATGGATTATCAATTGTGTACAGACGCATGGCACTTATCCAAGTCGAACAGCAACAAGCTTCACTTTTGTCCATCCCCCTTTGGAAACTGGGTTCTCTGCTCCCCAGCTTCTGTGTTGAAAGAGCAGAGCTGTACTGAGCCATTTTCAAGGCCTTGTTCTCACTGATAACCAGCAATTGTGTGCTGTGGAAGTCTTGTTTTCACTGATGGCGCTCAGAAGTTTTTTCACGGAAGTCAAACGACATCAGACAAAGTCACATTGATGAACAAAGGCTAAATAAACATGCCATCCTCAATCTTTATCTTTATCCTACTTTTGTTTGTGTTATTGCGTACACATTTTGGTAGAATTACACTAAAACAAACTAAAAATAAATTACTGATAATTATGCCAAAACATATCTGACCCTGTGGCAATGTGGAGAAGTAACAGAGATCTTATTTAGCTTGGTCGTTGAATGGTTTAGTCCATATTTGTAAAATAAATTACATGGGGTAGTGTCTGTAATTGACTGAGCAAATAAAAATGTGCTTCAAGCCATACTTCTAACCATTTATTTAAGTATTTCAGTGCGCAGCTCATCTTCAGATATTACCATGACCTACTTTTGATCTTAGCCTTGCCATGAGATTTGTACATGATTACAAAGTTTTAATTGAAGTGAAATTGCCTACTTTGAGTGTACAGAGTTTAAATAGCACTGATCAAAGCCATTCTCACCGGAAAGTCGAAGGCACACATTTCATTTTAGATTGGTCAAATCTGCTCCATCTTCTTACTTTTGGAATGTTTGATGGTTTAAAAGTTCCTAATCGCAAGTTGAACACCTCATTTGAACACTTTCAGTGACTGACAGGGGCTAAGGATTTGACTGCATACTTCGTATATGTTGGATTACACATTTTTTATTTATTTTTGTAAATAATAGCATTTCTCTGGTTTCAAACCAGCAGAAAATCACTAGATAATACCAACTCCTAAAAATTGGAAATAAAACTTTTATGGTGATGGGTTAACTGAGTCAGCATGTCCAGGCTCAAAATGAAATGCCCTTTTCTTTTCCATAAACACCTACAGCAACTGGAGGTGGATTCTTATAACATGAGGAGCTACTGTACAAGGAGGCCACGGGCATGACTTGGAGCAATGATCCCATCCAAACAGATGGAATTCCTGTTGCCATAAAACATTAATTATATCACTTGTAACGGCAATATCCAACCGGCTATATTGAACAGCATATCGTCGGTTCTCCACTGGTTGCTCCTTCTTAATAGGTGCCAAAGTACCTTAACCACCCTTGTCTCCCCAGCTCCTTAGTCATCCAATGATCATCAAATGCCAGCCCTGATTTTGTGGGCAGAGGAACAAGAGCAATTAGTAACCGCAGGTACAATTAATTGTTCCCTGCCCATGCTTACCAGCCTGGTCAGGGTTGCCCGTAGGATCTGAAGGCAGCCAGGTAAACTGAATGTTCCCATTAGGCTGTAAAGAGGTTTGCTCATGAGGTCAAATCACCTTTTCAATCGGAGCGATATTCAGTATTTCCATTAGTTTTCATATCTTAAGCTTAAAAGATTTCATTTTTAATACTCAGAAGGATTACAGTTTTCTTACACAGACATGTGTATCCTTACTTGACATGTTTTCCTGCTATTTATGTTATTTGAACTTATTTCACCACAGCTTGTCCTCAGTGACGATAGCACGGCAGAGAACATTTTATAATGGAACTCTGACAGTAAATACATGTCGGCAAAGACAGCTTTTGGATTGAGAAAGAGGCCGGAAAGATTGAAAAACTGTCTTATTTCTGGTGTGCTTTGATGTAATCCAGAGATGCTGTGACTTAATGCTTTTTCAGATGAGGGTGTTTGTATGCCTGCTCTCACACGTCTCTGGAGTTTTTTCAATGTCATTACATGTTTTCTCCCTCTTGGTTTGCTCCATTTTTATTAAATCTCAATTTACTTAGTGTTTCTGTTCCCCCCACAACATACACAAAGCAAAATGTTTCCCAAACATATATTTCTTTTAATAATTTATTACATCATAGTGGGATTATTGGGAGATTAAAGGATTTCAAACTCAGTATTCACAAATGAATTTTCCTTAATGACCTTATAGGGCCACTCACTCATGCCTTTGCTGGTAAACCTCTGCTGCCCTCTTGTGTATCACGTAAAACATTGATTCATGGAACACCCTAATTGTAGTATATGAAATCTTGGACATTCAGTATGCCTGTCGACCTTGGGGATACAGTCATCGGATTAATCGGCTTTGTCAGTATTGAAGATGTAAAAAACCCCGGCATACCTCAAGGGAAGGTCATTAGTCATAGGAAAGTATGTAAATGAGGCGGTTCGAGGATTAAAGGGTGGCTATTTCAGGTTGAGCGCAACATGAGTCATTGAACGTGTCCCCTACTATTTCTATAAAGTACGGTTCTCTATTTCTGTAGTCAAGTTATGGCATTCCAATAATATTATAATAATAGAGGAAAGAGGGAATAGAGTAATTTGGGACAGACATGCTCTCTCTCTAACCCCCCATGATAAATATCCATTACATAGAGACAGGAAAAGGCCCCAGGTAGAATTTGTTTTCCAACTCTACGAAATAATTTGCCCTCATGGAAAATCAATAGAGCACTGATTTAAATTGTTCAGTCAAACTATACATTCATGAATACATCCAGCAAGGGAGACAATTATGGAGTCTCATGACAATAATATAGAATGTTTATTTAATTAAATGTAACTGTACTCTGCCTTGGTTTCTATGATAATATCATTTTAATTTGGAGTGGGTTTTTCAGATAGATTATTCATTTGACACAACAGGGATTTGCACGTTTTGCTGTAGTGCTCGTAAACTGTTTGGGATTGTATTTATTTTCTTCTGATGACGTTATGCCACCTAGTGGTATTTTACATTTTATCTCAACTAATTATATTTGTGCTAATGTGAGTAATATTACTACAGTGACTCTCAAAATTATTCACCCAAAAGAATGTCCCTTTGAAAGCAATTACATGGGTCTATTTGAAGTGTCTACTAGCTTGTCACAATTGTCACAGCTTTGCCCATTCTTCTTAGCAAAATTACCCAAGCTCTGTAAAGTTAGATGAGGACCTTTGATGAAAAGCAATTTACAGCACTTATTCTCACCTGAATTGTGTTTTGGACTGTACCACTCCGGGACATTGGCCTTTTTGTTTTTAATCCACTCCTAGTGTGGCTTTGGCTGGATATATTGAGTCATTGCCCTGCTGGAGGTTCGTTTGTCTCCCAACTCGAAGGTCTTTGGCCAACATTAAGTTTTCATCCAGAATATCACTGTATCCATTTTGCCCTTCATCTTCACAAGCATTCTAAGCATTGTGTTTAATGGTAGGGATGGTGTTCTGAATGACACTAGGCTTGTGCCCAACATGACACTTCAGACCACAGAATCTCCTTCCATTTGATCTCAAGAGTCTCCGACTTGCCCTCAGCAGATATGATATGATTTGTTTTCCACAATGGCTTTCTGCCAATCCCTCATTAAGGACACTATTGTGAAGCGCCCAGTTGTTGCCCAGTTGTCGCCTAACTCAGTGATGGACAACTGTAACTCCTTCAGTGTAGCCATAAAGCCTCCTTGACTAGATCCCTTCTCTTCCAGAAAATCTGTTTTTGAGGATGCCCTATCCTAGACAGGTTCACAGTTGTGCCGTATTCCCTCAATGTCTTAATAATGGACTTCACTGAGCTCCAGGGGATTTTGAATGCCTTCCAAATGTCCTTAAAACCTACATTTCCATTTTAGCGGACCACTTGTCCAGAACGACTTTCTGAGTGCATCCATTTTTCAACCTGGCACATAGTGCGAATCGAAACCACAACCTGGTGATGCAAGCACTATGCTCCAGCAACTGAGCAACACAGGAACAAGACCTGATTTGTGCTTTTGGAAAACTTTCTTCCTCATGATGTTGTTTGTGTTAAGAAATGTACTAACCAACTGTGGGACCTCCAAAAGACAAAGGTATTCAACTTGAAATCATGTGAAATGATGGCACACAGGTAGACAGATAATGCCAACTCCATTTCACTACTGCAATTACATGTTTTTTTGGTAACACCTCATCTCATTCAGGCTTTTAATGGCATATCTTTGTGATGGCATAAAATCAGCTTAGATTTTTTCATGTTTACTTTTTTGTTGATCAGCGTGAAAAATCCCTTCTGATTTCATGTTGCAACATAAATGGGCAGTGAATACTTTGGTGTGTGTCATAAAGCTGGTGGAATTCATGGAAGGACATGGGCACAGAGACGGTATGGAGGTAGTTATCCATGTTTTAATTGAAGGATGAACAAAAGAAACAAACAAACTCAAAGCAGACAATATAACTGGGTTGTGTAGCCGTAGGCTGCTAACCAAAATAAACCACACCACTGTGGTAAAACACTCAACATAAATAGGTTCCCCAATTGGAGGCAATAACAAACACCTGCCTCCAATTGGGGAGACCAAAACACATAGAGGTGGCTAGAGTCACCTCTTTTGGTCATGTCCTGACTATGGCCCCAGCCAGCGCAAAGATGGCTAGGGGCATAGCCAGGACAT